>JAEMHR010000030.1:0-221314 GCA_016490725.1 Amphichorda felina | reverse complement strand
CGTGCATGCTCCCCAGGGAACATCTTCTGCATCCTTTCTCATCCCCATCCACCCGCATGGTTGAGCCACCTGTCTTTTGACATCGCCCAGAAATGGTGGGAACGTTCTCCTGGCAGCTCGCTCTGCCACTGCTGGTGCTGCTGGCGCTGCAATGGGTCATGCCTCTCTGCGACGCGACGCCTGTTGCCACAACAAAATGCACCAACCCCATCGTCCGCAAGGAATGGTGAGTACATGTACGAATAGTCGTGATCGCGGAGATCAATGAGGTCATCCGCCGTATCGAATATGGTCTCGCTCGGCGTCCCCAGAAGAGGACTGACGCAACATGGCAAACCAGGCGGACCCTGAACCGATGGCAGCAGCTCGAGTATCTTGCCGCTGTCAAGTGCTTCTTGGCCAAGCCAGGCATCACACCCAAGGCCGATGCCCCCGCGGCCTTCAGTAGATATGATGATCTGGTTGCCACGCATATCAACCAAGCCTTGTCCATTCACTACGTGGTGCGTCGAATACCCACAATCCTACTCCCACCGAGGGTTGGACTCACACTATCCAGGGCCATTTCCTGCCCTGGCATCGCTGGTTCACTGTTATTTATGAGAAGGGCCTTCGCGAGGAGTGCGGCTATTCGGGTGCCCAGCCGTACTGGGACTGGACCCTGGATGTGACGCCCTCTTCCAAATTCGCCGACTCTCCCGTGTTCGACCCTGTCTTTGGCTTTGGAGGCAATGGAACTTCCGTTGCCAAAAACGACTCCCACCAAGTATCCCACGGGGTGTCCAACGATGTGGGCGTGCCTAGTCGCACCGGTGGCGGTTGTGTCGAGGACGGGCCATTCAGGGACCTAGTTATCAGCCTGGGCCCTCTCGATGATGTCTCCGGGAACCCCCGCTGCCTGAAGCGATGTTTCGTTGCTGACTTTGCCGCCCAATATCTCAGCATGAACCAGACCGCATATACTCTGGACCAGCCGGATTTTGGATGGTTTGCCCGAATCGTTGTGAGCGATCCCAGCTACCACGTCGGGGGAATACATGATGGGGGCCACTACGGCGTGGGTGGCCCGTACGGCCAGATGCGCGATGTGTATGCCAGCCCAACTGATCCCATATTCTTCATGCACCATACCAACCTGGATCGCGTGTGGTGGTCGTGGCAGATGCGAGACCCCCAGAGCCGATTGAAGGACATCTCCGGCCCCATCTACCTCAGGGACTATAACAACACCCAGGGAGGCAACGTGACGCTGGACTTTGAGATGACTATGGGGGTCAACGCGAAGAATATCACCGTTCGGGATACCATGGATATTATGGGGGATACTTTCTGCTTTGACTACGATCAACTATACTAATAGCACGTTCACTCCGGAAGGAATTAATACATACATGTAAGAGTAGACCCAGAGCTCTAAAACATGAATTCTTTCTTTTATTACGAATGAAACCCTTGATGAACACTAAAGCAAACGAGAGAAACTGGAAATTTTCGTGGAGTGGGTATGAAGCATGCTATGTTGCCATAACGGCCACGCGGCACAGACGGGGCTCAACGCCAGCAATGCCAAGGTGGTCTCTCTTCAAGACTTAGCCAACCTTGCCGAGCTACTTTATAATTAGCATCCAAACCCAAACAAGCTACCCGGTGTCAACATGGACTTCACTTACCCCAAGAAACGGCGAGAGCAGAGCCGTGATGCCACTCGCAGCAATGGTCAGCGTATAGAGCTTCCCCATGGCCTTGATGATGGACCTTGCAATGTCCCCGCGGACCTCTTCGGAGAACTTGAGGAACTCGGGGCTGCTGGACCCGGCGAGGATTCCGTGCACATCGCCCGAGTAGCCCGATGGGAGGAACGGCCGTATGTAGCTGACACCCAGGTTCTGGTAGATGAGACCCGCAGCCGCGACGAAGAAGACGATGCCCAGGGCCTGAGCGACGCTCATGACGCCGATGGCGTTGAAGACGTCGCTGGGCTCGACGACGGCCGAGAGGCACCCAAAGGCGCTCATGAGGAAGCACCCGCCGCCTATGCCCAGCACCACGCTGTAGCCGTAGATGGTGGATGTCGACGTGTCGGTGTCGACGGTGACCATGAGTGCGCCCCCGATGACGGCCAGGACCCCCCCGGCCAGGAACCACGGCATGTAGTAGCCGAGCTTCGACATGAAGACGCCGTTGAAGATAGAGAAGGCGACGATCATGAAGACGAAGGGCAGGAGCCTAACGGCAGCCTCGACGGGTGTCTCCCCCCTGGCGAACTGGAAGAAGAGGGGGATGTAGTAGATGGGGATGTAGACAGCGCTGGGGGCGGCGAATGTCGCGAACTGGAGGATGCCCAGCTTCCAGTTCCTGAGCATGTGCGCAGGATAGAGCCGATCGTCGGCGCCCACAAAGGGATGGAGCCTGTGTGTCACCACAAAGGCGACGGCCAGGACGCCGGTGAAGACCCAAAGGATGATCTCGCTGGGGGAATCCCAGGCGTAGACGGTGCCGCCAAACTGAATGGCCATGATGAAGGAGATGCACCATCCGACAAAGACCACAAGACCAAGCCAGTCCAGCCTGGCTAGCTTCTGCTTGGCCGTCAGGGTCGGCTCAAAATCCATCGAGGGCAGAATGAAGATCATGATGGGGGCCACGACGGCAAAGATGAGCAGGTTGATGTAGAAACCCCATCGCCATCCAACACTGCTCTCGGCAAAGGCACCACCAATCTAACAACTTTGACTTAGCGAGTAACCCCCCGTAAGAGTTTGGGTGGGACTCACCACTGGCCCTAGCACAGTACCGATTCCCCAGACCGGTGTGACAAGGGAAACGTAGATTGGGCGTTCTTTGACACTGGTGATGACACTGAAAAAGGTCAGACCACCGACGTACATCCCGCAGCCTCCAATGCCGGCAATGGCTCTCCCGACAATGAGGGCGTCCATGGTCGGAGCCGCGCCGGAAATGGCGCTACCAATCTCAAAGATGGTGACGCAGCCAAAGTAAATCCACTTGATGTCAAACAGAGAGTACACCTTGGACCAGATGAGGACCAGGGAGGCCGAGGGCAGAACAAAGGCAGAGCCCAGCCATGGGAACTTTTGGAATTCGCCGAGAGATTGGATGATGTTTGGCTGGATATCAGCGACCTGGATTCACGGGGAAACATGTCAGAGTTTGCCTCCGCGGCGAGGCTTGAGGGACAAGCGGCTTGGAACATAAAGTTGGAACGTACAACAGTGGTGTCCAGGGCGAACAAGAATGTTGATGACAGAATGGCGGCGACAGTCAGGACCCATTTGATGCCGTGGATGGATCGCTCACCCTCGGGTTTCGGTGGTCCATCCACGTCCGGAGTCTGAGCCTCGAGGACTGGGCTGTTTGTGTCATTGGTGTCGTTGGCCGAGTTGTCAGGGCTGTCAGAAGATTTCTCGTCCATATTGTAGACAGCAGGGCAAGGGGCCAAGGATGGCAAGAGCAAAAGATGTCGGACAGCCTTCCGGGGAGAAATTCTGTATGACTGCAGTAGCTAGGTAATATGGAGGGGGCCCGGGTTTTGGCAGTGAAAAAAAAGGAGATGTTGGGTGTAATCTGCAATGTACGTGTACTCTGGACAGACAAGCAGCACCGAAGAGCAAGCAGCAGATGCCAGAGGGCAGACTCGTTCTGCCAGCAGTTACTGATCCGGACCAGGGCTTACAAATCACATAGAGAATTATTAATTTGCAGCTTCATGTTGGCGCAGTGAATGCAAGGAACCAAACGCAGGCACAGACACCGGGCAGGGGGCCACCAACAACACACGACGGAGTCTCGGAGTTGAGGGGACGACGACAGCAGCTTGACAGGGAGGACTTAAACGAGGAATTAAGCATTAGGTTAGACGTTAGCGTTAGCGGCCGCCTCCCGTGCAGCCAAACGCCCCAGTGGGTCCATTAATATGGGGCGTCGGTGATCAAGGTGGGGGCGCAGCGTGGCACCACCAATCAACAGCCGATTTCGGGCCGCATTCTCCGACGCTATACCATATCCAGCCATGCGCATGTGCACTGGCACCTGAGGTACTCGTACTTGGCCCATGACACGCGATAATTGATCAATGTCATGACGAGGTCCAGAGGAATGAATCTGAATGCCGGCAGTCAACACCGTATCCGCGTCGATGTGCCGTTCCTCGGACCGAACATCTCGGACCTGATCTTTTGCCAAGCGCGGGCGGATGTACAAAGTCCAGCCTCTCCGAAAAGCTTGACAGAACATTGTCCACTTAGAACCCCATAAGCCAGACATGGTGATCCGACCCCGGGGCCCCGTACTTGTACAAGACCATGTTAATAGTAGATGGTGTCCGTGGACACAATGATCTGGCCATAGATATAGGCATGTCGTGTTGAAAAAAAAAAAGGCCAACTTTCCCCCGTTTCTGAGAGAGCAGAAGCGACTAAGGCAACTATCCGTTGGTTGACTAAACCCTTCAATGTCATCATCATCCAGAATTCCGGCCAGCTCACCGGCCATGGAGAAGACGGACCAGAGCCCCGCATCCGATTCTTCGGCCTCCTCGAGCCCGCAAGATAATCCACAGCCATCTACCCATAGATCCAGATATGCTAAGGTTTACAACTTTTTCGGCTTCAACCGGGCCTACAACTTTCCCCTGTGTAAGTTACCACCTGGTTTGCTGCGTATCTATAGTCCTCGACGCTTACCACCGTGTCTGTCAGGGGTGATATTTGCCGGAGCCATGTTGGGGTTCTCCCTCTCTCGGCTTCAGGACTTCAACTATGACGAGCTCTTCTCCATCAACATAGCCCCGGGATACATGTACTACTTCTCCAAGGGATCCTACCGCGTCGGCATGATACTGCATCTCGCGGGCGCGCTGCCCGCCGGCATACTCATGGTCCTGCAGTTCACCCCCATCGTCCGCCGCAAATTCCTCACCTTCCACCGCATCAACGGCTACGTCGTCCTTCTGCTACTGTTCGTGAGCAACGTCGCAGCGTGCATCGTGCTCCGGCACAACCACGGGGGCGCCCGCGTCGCCGCCCAGACCTCCGAGGCGTTCCTCGTCATCATCACGACCATTGGCATGGCGCTGGCCTGGTGGAACATTCGCCGGCTGCAGATCGACCAGCACCGGGCCTGGATGCTGCGGACCATGTTCTACTACGGCACCATCATCACCAGCCGCGTCCTCACCGAGATCTCGTCCTTTATCGTAACCCGCATGGGCGATTATTACATGGTGTGGAAGTGCGAGGAGATAGACTTCGTGTATAAGCAGTACGGAATGGGAGGCCTCCCTGCGGACAAGTACCCTCAGTGCCTCGATCCCAACGGGACGCTGGATGGGCGCGTCGTGGTCAACGCGGCGAGGCTCTCCATGGAGCCCGAGCGAGCAGGCACGAGCAGTACTGTTCCATTTGGTGCCGCAGTAAGTCATCACCCTCTCCATTGTCCCAATGATTTGGGGTTTAAAGAAGATTAACGTGAGCATTAGTTATGGATCAGCATCGTGCTGCACATCATTGGCGTGGAGATCTATCTGAACCTGACACCCAGGGAATCGGAGCGACTGCGCCGAGTCAGCTACGAGAAGCAACTCGAGGCTGGCTTCGACAACCCTGGGAGCGCTGGTCTGACATCGGATCGCTGGGGGGACGCCGAAAAGTATACTCCAAGATGAGCAAATGCGACGAGGGCGTACCCTATGAACTGGGCTCGGCCACTTCTGGACACTCTGTATTCACCGCAATTCCGTGCCCCAGGCTCAAGAAGACTGAATTAAGAAATGGGAGATTCACTGAATCTCTTTTGAGCTAGTGTGCTTTGTACTAATGCACTCCGTCTGAGATTGAGGACGTCAAGATGGCGTCGCTATTGTAGTCAAATAAATATAAAGCCTGGTTCTACTGTCAAAAGTCCAATCTCTCTAGAACACATTCCTTACAGTCTAGTCTAAGCTGAGGTAAGAAATGGGTACCAAATTTCCGATTGATATCTAGACCTGAAGTGTATCTGGAGGCGATGTGTCACTATGTGTCAGTAAAAATGGCCTCCAACAACATGAATGCTGTTGGCCAACTTCGTTCGTCAAGGCCGAGACCAACAAGCGGGCCTTGCCGCAGTAGATCCCCGATCAGAAGCCGCCAAGACTCCGAGGACAATACTCCCGCCGGGCCACATTTCTAATCAAGGGGCCGCAGACCACACAGTGGCCTCATATATGTCTCACACTTAGAGCAGTAGATCTGCCTAAGATGGGCCTCTACCAATCGTCCACGCTACGAGCCCACCAAGGACCCAGCGTTAGAATATATACCACACGGAATCGTAACGGTCATCTATGACTTGTGGGACTTTACTCGCTTGAAGCTCATTGTTCTGTGTTTACTCAAGGTACATTATTCGTCAAGTTTCCTCCACTTCTGCCTCCACTGGCCCACGATAATCGAAGTTGTAGCGCACTATCTGAGAGCCATGATGGCAAAACAGCTGATTACCGTCCTTGGGATTACTGGGACCCAGGTCAATGAAACCCAAGATATACCTGGCCTCCTAAGCCCCTTGCTGACACGGAAGTAGGGCTCATCTGTTGCCAACTCCTTCTTAAAGAATAATGCCTGGCGCATCCGTGGCATCACGCGCAACCCGGCCTCTGAAAAGGCCAAGGCATGGGCCCAAAGGGGTGTGGAAGTCGTCCAGGCCGACCTCGATGACGTGGAGTCTCTGAAGCGGGCCTTCCGAGGCGCCAGTGCCATCTTCGCCGTCACCGACTACGTCTCCAATTACTCAAAGGTCGTCGGAGACAACATGTCAGAGCAGGAAAAGGGCGTGGCCGCAGGCAAACTAGAGCAGTCCCAGGGCATGAATGTTGCGGCCGCGGCGTCTGATCCCGAGGTGCTCGCCACGCTGGAGAGGTTTGTGTTCTCCACCTTGCCTGCCATCACGGCCCTTAGCGGCGGCAAGTACACGCACGGCTACGAGTTTGATGCCAAGGCCATTATCGAGCGGCACATTCGAGAGGAGAAGCCCGAGCTTGGCAGGCGGATGAGCACCGTCACCATGGGCAGCTACCAGGAGAACTGGAGAGACGAGTCTATGAGGAAACTCTTTGCTCCTGTGAAGCAGCAAGATGGAACCTATTATCTCGTGCGGCTCGACTGGCCAGGAGGCCATGTGGAACATCCCGAGGTGGTGGCTTCTCGAGACACGGGTGCCTTTGTGGAGGCTCTGGTTCTGCACCATCCACCAGGCACCAACGTCCTGGGTGCCACTCAGATCATCTCCAAAGACGACTACGCAGCCTTGTGTGGCCGTATTTTGGGGGTAAAGGCCGTCGTTCGGGACCTTCCGGAGGACGAGTTTGTAAAGTACATACCAGAGGAACTTCGGGACACGCTACTTGACTTTTACAAGTTCATTTCCGAATACGGGTATGCCGGCGGGCGTGCTGATGTCAAGACCCCCGCGCAGCTGGGGATTCAGACGCCGTCTTTGGAAGAATTCATCAAGGGGGAGGACTGGAGCGTGATATTGAAGGGGGAACACTAGTCTTTTGAATCGGAGAACCGCAGACCTTCAACCCCTTTTAGATATCAACTTTATTTCCCCAGGCTTTGATAGCGTCCCTTTGTTATCAAGATTTTCAGTCATCCCCGTACTTGATCGGCTGTTCTCGATCTTTTCCAGGGCTACTTAGATTTCTCAGCATCTTTCTAACTTCCGTCTCCGTCTCCCTTAACCTTTCTCGCAACTCTTCGTCACTGCAGGCCCCAGGGAGATCCCATGGCGCAATACTGCCCGTGAGTGTGTAGAGCCAAAAGTTTTGATTCCAGATAATCGGATCTAGTCCCCGCGCTGGAGTGGGCACTCCACTCTCTTCTAGACGTGTCAGATACGCATCATAGAACACGGGCGGCCAGTTTCCAGCGTTGGCAACGTAGTCGTTCAGAAACTCTTCCTCCGGCGGAAAGAATCCCGAAAACTCGAAATCCACCAGCCCTGAGATGCGCGGTGGGCTACCAGAGACGAGAACGTTCCGCGGGGACAGGTCGTAGTGCGTCAGGACGAACCCGTTGGGGTTGACGCCTTTGTCACCGCTGGTGAGCTCGATTCGTGGGAGCGTTTTGAAAACAAAGTCCCTGAGTGGGCCCAAAAGAGATCTGTTTGGGGCGTATGTATTGGAACTTTCGAGCTCCCGCATCTTGTCTTCCATCTTGAGTCTGTAGTACTGGTTGACACTAGTGATTGGCTCGTCCACCTTGATACCATCCTGTAGGATATCTCGAATAGTCAAGTCTGCTCCATCTACCATTGGCGCTCCCTGTCCCCTCAAATTCTTGAGTGGAAGACAAATGTTTCCACAGTAATTCTGGCGCGGAATATCTTGACGCAGAGACGCGACTATGTCGCCGAGCTGCCGCCCCAGGTCCTTAAGAGTCTCCTCGTCCAATTCGGTGACTGGCATTGGATCTCCCGGGACCTGGGACATCAATACCCATCCTCCATGCTGAATCTTATCTGTTTCAGAGGGCAGGCCGAGCGTGCAAACTCCCGTCTTGGAAGAAGTTGCAAAGGAGGCGACATTTCCATCCTCAGACCAGGCAAGGACACGCGGTGCAGGGACATTGGGGCAGTGTTTCTGGACGAGTTGAAGGCAAGCCACCTCATTCTGAACCTTGTTCGCTCCAAAGAAGCGACCATTGACCTTGAGAACGACCTGTTGCTCTGATGTGGCAGATGACATGTCGTCTTTTAGAGGTCGGAGTTCGAGAAAGTAAATACGGTTGTTGTACGACTTGCCCGAGGGGAGTTGCCTTAATGAAACAACTTTGAAGGCTGGAAATGCAAGCTGCGCGATGTGTTCAATCTCCTGGCGGAGTATGCGAACACCTGCCGTAGGGTGGTGGAGAGGAGTCAAGGGGCGTCCATGGTCAAGGTCCTCCATTCTGGATAGGTGTTTTGAGAATAATGACCTTTGTGTGGCTGTCTTTTTAAAGCACTCTGTGCGGTTTTCCCCTCGTCAACGACTCGACTTCGCTATTAAGCTCATCAGTGTTGCTATATGTTCCGGTTTAAGGGTTAGCTGCTCACATGTAAGGTCTGTTTTAGCAACTAGACGACGACGGCGAGATGACTCATTCGGTATCAGTTATCAACCGCGCTTGCCAAGTGTTGAGTTGCGGGGTAATTGCATAGCGAGAGCCTGGATTTCTTCAAAGGCTGTAATAGATGAGATTCTTCCAGTGGTCAAGTCTTCTGGAGTGAAATTATGGCATCATTATCATTCGTTCCCAGCTCGCGATATCCAGGACCCAGTCGCGAGAATAGTGCAGATGGCCTGCTGACGTCTTTCCACAGCCCACACAGCCTTTATCTTGAGTGGCTTAAATGAGACACGGAGCATGTTCGACTCGTAGGGTATTGTTTATCAGGATTCCATACGCCATCATCAATAAAAGGTTCACTATTGCCACTGATACCCATAACAGCGGCTGATGCTTCAACTTTCACTTCCATGCTTCTGACCAGCTAGTAAACATAATATGTTGATAATATTATCAATGCACCGTCTACTATAGACATTGAATTTATAATGTCCGCCCAACAGTATTGCTCTGGGGGCGTAAACATTTCTTAGACCAACGTCGCACTTGTTTGTACATGGATACTAGTAGGCCCAAGTGATAGAACTACCTTTATCCTACCTCATTCATCCGCTTTATGGAAGCAATGGTATTGGTCAACAAGCCGTATTCCTCGTGTTCGTGATCTGACAGTGTCATCTGATGTCAACCACGCCCTGCGCTGCCTTCATCCACGTATCCGGTACTTCAGCTGGAAGATGTTGGATCCATGACAGCAAGACTATCCAAAACTGCCAGTCACAATTGAAGTATATTTACTTTTCATCGTACCATCCAGGCAACATGAATCTGGCCCTCGAGTTTGCCTCACCCAGCGGCATCGTCCGCTGGACCAAGTTCGGCTCTGGACCACCTATGGTCTTCAACCACGGCACCCCGTTCTCCTCTTTTGTCTGGAACGATATTGCACAAAGCTTTTCGTCAAGCCACACCGTCTATCTGTGGGATATGCCCGGATACGGCCAATCCGACATGTATGACAATCAAGACGTCTCACTTGGCGCACAGGGCAGCATCTTCAAAGCTCTTCTCGACTCATGGGGTCTCCAGGATGGGAATCAGCTCCCCATTGTCATTGCGCACGACATTGGTGGCTGCGTCGCTCTGCGAGCACGACTCTTACACGGCGCAAAGTACAGAGCATTGGTGCTTGTCGACCCCGTTGCGATGGCACCGTGGGGCTCGCCATTCTTTCAGTTAGTCAGAGACAATGCCCAAGTCTTTACGCAACTTCCGCCAAAGCTCCATGAGGGGCTTATCCGTGAATATATTTCCGGCTCTAGCCATCAGACCTTGCACCCACAAGCGCTCGATGCCCTTGTCGCGCCATGGCTTACCACCGCAGGGCAGGCAGCGTTCTACAGGCAGATTGCACAGGCGGATCAGCGGTACACGGACGAGATTGAGACCAAATATTCAGAGCTGGAAGCCTCAGTGATGGTGTGCTGGGGGACGGATGACACCTGGATTCCACTCGAGAGAGGTCGTGAGCTCGCCAAGCGTATGCCTGGAGCGGCACTGAAGGAGATCCCGGGGGCAGGCCACCTCGTGCAGCTAGACAAGCCAGCCCAGCTTACACAGCTGCTGGCCCAGTTTGTGAATAGCGTACATAGTTGACTAATTTCAGGCTCTATGCTGTTATTTCTCTGAGTGGTGCTCAATAGCCACCACTAGAGGGTATAGTATAGCCACAGATTTCCATCTTTCATCACTGATGTCAAGCCACCTGGCACAGTCGGATGAGGGGGGTGTAGGTCTGTGGGTTTCTAAGGAAGGAGTTATATTAGATGTAGGTGGGTTTAGCAGAAAGGAAATATCGAGGTTTCCCACCTTCCAGACAGTGATTAGATGCCAGCCATTGTATAGTACTAGTACCCAGTCGTTTCTATGGTGCGTTCCTTCCGCCGTTGACGACTATTGGGGTGTCGACACAGACCTCGACCCGCCGTCCCCCCTATCTACCTAGATATGAGTCTTCTTAGAGGGGCCATGCAGAAGTTAAGAACGACCGTTTGAATATAAAACCCAAAGTCCAAGCCCGGCTCCTCCACTTCATTCAAAACATCAACAAACAGTCCATATGCTTTCATCCCCACCCCGGTCCAGCCCAAACGACACCAACACAAACTTGTCTTCAAGACACGGCTAGGAAAATGGCCACAGCTCCCTTGAAGATTGTCAGAGCTCCCTTGAATATGGCCACAGCTCTCTTGAAGATAGCCACGGCTCACTTCAAGATGCCCAGCATGCTAATTGCGGACTGTATGTTCCTCACAGTTGGATGCACTGCATGCAGCTGCGTGATTTATGAATCAATCGAGCATCCAAGCCAGCTGCAGCTCTTTTGCCTAACTTTCCAGCCTCTTATCGCTGTTCATCTATTTCTGACCGTCATTAAATGCTTCCAGGATTATGAATCGAAAGTCGCAGTCATGGAGCATACGATGGAAGCCCGCACAAAGTGGCTCATGAGCTGGTTGAACGCAATGAATCGCAAGGCCACGGGGCTTATGCACGATCTGGACACCTTATGGGGGACCTCGAGAAACTACGGACCCCAGTTGGACAGTGCGGAGCAACTGAAGAACTGGACCACAATGCTCACGGAAACGGTTCACCTATGGGACTATGCAGAACAAGTACATATGCACCTGTCCTATCTTGTGCGATGGAAGCTAAAGCAGAGACAGAAATCGAACAAGCAGATGCCTAAAGGAAAAGATCAAGAGTCTGACAATAAAGGCTGATCTGCAAAGAATTGGAGAAGCAGATACCAAGCAAGATGGTCTCGGTTTATTTTTCAAAGACCTCAGTCACCAGTACATGGTTCTCTATTATGGTTGATTACACTGTTCTATTCAGTGGTGGATGAGTAATAGGTTACTCAGGCTTAACATTACCTAGGCCAAGAAGTCAATGGAATATTGATATCCAGAGTTGCAGTCAATTGTAAATCGAATGACCTACGAAGTTTCCATATCCAGAATCCATATCTAAAGGGATTTGTCTTCCATCGTTGATTGGATTATTGAGTTGCATTGTGAGTCTGTGTTGTGAAAAAAGAGCTATCTACATATATTTTAGAGGCCTAGATTACTTGTTCCCGTAAACACCGTGTGCTACTTCTAAGCATACTAACAATGGAATGCCAACCAGGGTAGCCCACTAGATGAACATCCAATGCATGTTGGCCGTCGTCGGCCTCCATGGATCCCAGCGGCCCCCATCAGAAACATGTCGTTCAGGTATAATTATCAGCGCTACGCCAACCTGTTCTTCTCTTACCTTCATCCTTTACCGACTGCCGACAGCAATATTGGACTTAGCGGATAACCATGCCGACCCCTCTAAGCCTTGGTGAGCGTCTGCTCCCGTCTCTTCCCTTTTAGACGTGATTGCAAAGACAGATCAAGGCCATGTCCCCTGCAATACTACCAAAACCAAGAATCCCACCGATAGGTTTCGTCTGGTTATCTCACAGTATAAGGTTTATTACAAGCCCTGGATAGTTTACCATGTCGTATTGAGGAGAACCGCGGCCGAGGCCGTGATTTCTATACACCAGCCTAGATAGGACCTTAGGATATCCTCTATGTCGTTGCTGTACGTACTCACCTGGAACAAGACGGGCCAACAGCTTCTCCTTAACTCGCCCCGAGGCAACCTCAAAACTCATCTATCCCTATTCGAGAAGATGTAGAGAAGGTGTGACTCAGGCCGCAGTTTCAGACACCAAGATTCGGGACACGGGTCATCTACAGAACAGGCTTCTCCGAGCTTGTAACGTATATCGCGGCAGGCACAGCTGTTGGAATATTGTGTTGCTCGCCGCCCGTTTCGCTGCGCCGCTTCCTCAATTGCTTGTCCACATTGGCATGGCCAAACCCATGTTGTGGCTGAGGGGATATATCAAGAGTATCCAGCTGTATTATGACGAATATATACTACCTATGATATTCATACTGGCTGCACAGTTCACAAATGACATCATGTGGTGGTTAGACCCTTGTCCTCGAATTTCCTCATGCGGTAGCGACCGAGTCGACAAGTGCATAACAAGGCCAGGCACACCGTTCTTGGGATCCATCCTGACCCGGGAATGCAGTTGAATGCTGCTGCGCCAGGCCTGATGTCCCGAACTACAGAAGAGCTCGATACTTTGGAGACCGTAGACTTTCCTTGACCGCGTACTCTTCATTTCCTAACGGGAGAGAAGTGAGGGTACTGAAGCAAACCAAGTGTCTACTTCCAAGTGTCTTGTACGAATAGTATCTAGCTCTGATAAGTACATTCTGGGATTTAGATGCTAATAGTAGTTTGTTGAATCCCTAAAAATAGCCAGTTGCGAAAGATCTTCATGATGTTGGTGCATCAATTTTTCTTGGGCTCGGCCATTTCTCATTTCAGGCATGATCCCCCATACGTAGCGAGAGCGAGGCAGTCTAGTCTATGTCTCTTGTCTTGAAGCATCATGATGTAGACTGAGACACTTTCATCATCATCCTCAGCAGAAGCAGTAGCAGTAGCTTACGAGTATAAAAAGGAGTGGAAATCTGCTCTTGACGTGCCTTGATCCATCTACACCCAACGACCAGAACAACCACAACGGTAACCATTGCAAGCCCATCAACGCCGTCTACCATCTGTAAATACTCTTCTTTACCTAAGAATTACCCTTAATTGTTATACTCACCTTTTGATTATTCATTGAGACTATTATGCTTCTCAAAATGCATACCTCCATCGTTATCCTTGCCGGCATCGGTGCAGCCATGGCTGCCTCTAACAATGTGTGCGGTCCGGATTCAAACTGCGAGATTGTCGATGTCAACGGCCGTAAGACAATGCGCTTTCGGGAGAACATGGGCCCAGGAAGCGACGACTATGTCTCGCGCTTCGGCAACGAGGCAGAGCAGATGAACCGCCTACGAGCCCGCGAGGAGGACATCACAACAAAGGTGACCATCGGCGAGACTGAAATTCCCTGGGGCTGCGATGAAGACATTGTCATCGAAGACTGGATCCGTGAAGGGCTGGACGAGCTCTGCAAAGAGAATGGCTGCGATGAAGGCTCCAATAAGACCTTTGCTAGTCAGTTTCTTGACGTCGATGCCAGGGTCGAGGCCGAGCTCGTCATCACTGCCGAGGGAACCTATCCCGATGGTTTCAAGGGCAACTTTGTCGATGCCATGATCGCCATCCCCCCCAGTGGTGCCGTGACCTGGAAGGAGGAAGAGTACACCGATTTTGGGGCGTTTTCGGCCACGTTAGACACCTGCAAGTCGCCCCGTTTCGCCAACTATGTGCAGATTTCCAAGTTCGAAGGCGGCAAGAATCTAGTCGGCCAGATGGAGTTCAAGGCCGAACTTACCCACGAGGACCAGTCAGGTCTGTTGTCCCTATTTACCTCGGGGGTATTCATTGACTACATATGCTAACCCCTGTTTAGGTATCTGTGAGATGGTTAACAAGATCCTTGGAAGCATTGCTGGCGCGGTGCATGGAGTTGGCGGCGGCTTCTTTGGGCTTGTCGAGGTCATGTGTGGAGCATAGGTTCTGCGTGCCGTGGATAGCTGCCAAAGGGTCTCGTTTGTCAGACGAGGACGTGGATTTAGTGTGTGCGGCATTGGTGATTTGGTCAATACACGTATTACTCATGCAACCACAGTACGATTTCGATCCGAATGGGTGACTCAGGTCACTCTGGGCGTAGAAGCAAGTTATGGAGCCTCGGGAATTTTTAAAAGTATAGATAAGTACTCATGGGGTAAGGGCTTCCACAATGAGAAGATGGAGGGTACCAATGCAATTTGCTTCTTATCAGGAGTCTAGACCGGTGATTGGCATCCATCTGAATTCTGGCGGTACGTTTTGCGCAAGAGTGTCAAAGATTCCAGGCTTGATAAAAGCGAGAAAGAGAGACTAAAATGAACAGATTCCAAGAAGTATCTCCATTGAACAGAGACGCTGAGCATTGAAGGTCCCCCTCGAACGACGATGGTCTGAAGAAATCGACCGAGTTGAGGACGTGGGGACTGAGGAGGAGGGACCCTGGATGCGTGATGTGGGGTTTGTGGCCGCCCTCCCAAAGCTCCAAGACCCTGTTCCAGATTGCACTGCTGTTGGGCGAAAAATACCAGCCGTTGATTCGCCTAAAGCTAAGCCAGCACTCCACCCAAGCATGGAGCCAGGGATGAGTGAGACTTTCTGCAAAGGCCAGCTCTCCCATTGACCTTGGAGGATCACAACGTGTCGACCAGATCCTACCGACGTCCTCACGGCTTCACCACCATCGCGCCACCGATCTACGACAAGCGCGAGCCATCATGCCACCCCCTGAGGCAGCCGTTCTTCCCCGGGGCCAGGGCGGCCAGGCCCAAGGCCAAGAGCAGCGAGGCGTCGGTTCCCCCTCTATCCGCAATGCGAGACGGCCCATACTAACATTCTCTGCAGGGAGGGGGCTTCAACTTCAACAGGCTTCTAATCGGAGGTGCCATCTGGCTGGGCGGCAACTTCATGGTCGGCCAACTGACCAAGAAGACGCAGACGGGCGTTGCCGTCACCGATCCCAACACGGGCAACCTCGTCACCGTGCCCGGCAACACCGGCGACATCCCACCGTACCAATTCCGCCCCAACGAGCTCAACGAGGGTGCGACCTACCGCCGCAAGCCCCGGATGGTTGCGCCCATCTGGCCCCAAGACACCCATGTTGACATCGTCGTCACTCTGTCGCCCTCGTTCAACCCGGCCCCCCTCTCCAAGACGCCCGAGGAATACGTCGTTATGCAAGAGAAGGAATTCCATATCAACAACTACACAGATACGCGCACCATCGAGACCACTTTCACAGTCCCAAAGGCTGTCCAGCACAATGGCACTCTCTGGGGCCACTTCTATATCGGTCTGCCAGGAAGCAACCTCGACCCCAAGGCGCCTGGCTTTGACCCCGGGAAGGCCTTTCACTTCACGTACCCCTTGACACAGTACCTGCCCAAGAAGAAAATTGCCAAAACTCGGAATCTGCTTGACGATCTCCCTGCCCCTGTTGAGGAGGAGGAGGAAGACGAACCGAGCGGGCCCATCATTGCTAACTACTACCACCCGAATACCACCTTGGCCTTCGTCCCTGACATGGGTGTCAAGGACCTGGCCCAATTCCCTCCGGCAGCCAAGGTCTTCATGCAACTCGAGTCGACGGGTGCTCGCGATGGAACGGGGCAGAACGGCTGGTACTGTAAGTGCCCACTTACAACCCACTCCCGGTTGTCCTGGTGTCTAACTTCAATCCAGACCCTATGCTTTTCGTCAACACTTTCTGGCAGCTCAGGAACCAGATGACCTTGCTCAACGAGACAGTCACCGAACTTCCCCTGCGGATCGACCTCGGCAACATGGCCAGCTGGAAGTTCCAGATCATGGCCAACATCGAGTTCAACTCGAAGGAGTCTGCCCGCCAGGCTGCCTTTGGCAACGGCATCCCTACCAGCGGCGACGGCAGCGAGATTGAGATGGTCAAGGAAATCTTCATCGACACCAACCCAATTCTGCTCGGCATCACTGGCGTTGTGAGCATCGCCCATATCATCCTCGAGACCCTGGCCTTTGGATCCGACATTGCCCACTATCGCAAGAAGAAGGATAATGTCGGCATCTCGGTGCGCTCCATCCTGGCCAATGTCTTCATGCAGACCGTCATCTTCCTCTACCTGCTGGACAACTCGCAGAACACCAGCTGGATGATTCTCGGCCAGCAGGTCATCGGCATTCTCATTGAGTTCTGGAAGATCACGACCGTTGTCAATGTGCGCATGCGCCCTGCCGAGCCTGGATCTTGGCTCCCCTTCTGGATCGTGTTCGAGGATAAGCACAAGCTCACCGAGACGGAGGCCAAGACCAAGGAGTATGATGAGATTGCGTTCAAGTACATGTACTACGCCGCTCTGCCTCTTCTCGTCGCCTACGGCGTCTACTCGCTCATGTACGACAGCCACAAGTCGTGGTATTCCTACGTCATCACCACCTTGGTGGGCTCGGTCTACACGTATGGTTTCCTGATGATGGTGCCCTCGCTCTACATCAACTACCGCCTCAAGAGCGTGGCGCACATGCCCGCCAAGGCCATGATGTACAAGTTCCTCAACACTTTCATCGATGACCTGTTCGCCTTCACCATCAAGATGCCCCTGCTCCACCGCCTGTCGACGTTCCGTGACGACATCATCTTCTTCATCTACCTGTACCAGATGTACAAGTACAGGGTTGACTACACTCGTGTCAACGAGTTTGGCCAGGGTGGCGGTGATGATGAGGCGGAGGAGAAGAAGGAAATTGAGGCCAAGGAGGCGGCTGAGGCCAAGGATGTTGCACCGGACGCTACTGAGAAGGCCGAGGCCAAGGCGACTGGTGCTGACAAGGGCAAGGCCAAAAAGAGAAAGTAAATGAGACGCAAGTTCGGCAGCTAGTCATTCTTTAGATAGCTGGCCGTAGTCACGGTAATAGGATATGTATTATTTGGACTCGATGAGACGAGCGATAGCCACGATTTCATAGCGCCGGTCAACGGGCACGCCACCGGCAAATACGAGTAAAAGCGATCTCAAGTGCCGATACGGATCAGCCCTGTACCAGTGCACGAGTAACTTCGCGGGCGGCGGAACTTAAGCTCCAGGAACGGGAAATGGGGGTGGCGCTGCTCAATTGGGTTTGCGGGAGGAAACGGCGGACCGTCTCCCAGAGTCCCAATGTGCCAATTGGAACCCTGATGTCCTCCACAGTCTCAGAGACACAGCCTCCCGCCAGGCGCCTCAGTGACCTCACTAGATCAACCGCTGGGACCGGGGGTGAAACTGCACGGCAGCCCAATCTGTTCTTGGCAGACTGTTCCAGATTGTTTATTCCTCTCGGCGGGAGTTCGCCTGTCGTCAGCAGAGTGGCTGACGACTCAACCTCGTATCATTGGCATGGGCTACGCGGACAAGCGGCTGCTAGGGTCCATGGCTAGTCTTAGCAGCCCAGTAGCTCCAGTAGCTCCAGCAGCTCCAGCAGCTTCCAGGCACACAGCCCACAGGAGTCGACTCCCGTCCATCTCCCTACCTTGGCTACGAAGCACGACAATCCGCCAACGCGCCGTGCTTCTGTCGTCACCAGCTTTGCGGCCTCCCACGGCCAGCCCACGCCGGATTGTGCTCCGCCTCCGCCTCTCGCCATCCCTTGAGCGCGTCCTCTCTCTCCCTTGGCTGGGCCCTCGATGCCTGCCGCCCGCCTCCCATGGGCCGATGACGACAATGAGCTCTTATCCCTCCTGACGCTGCACCACTTGATGCGCCTTCCCCCGAGCACCAGCCGACCGTCACCGCCGTCACCACAACGGCCACCATGAGCAGCGGCCGCGCCGGCCGTGGCAGCTTCGCCGTCGACTCTGTGGGCACCCTCCTGGCTGCCATTGCCAACCTCATCACCGAGGGCCTACGCATCCTCAGCTTCTCGGATAAGCGCCAGTGGGGCCAGGACGAGCACGAGCAGGTCCGAGCTCTCGAGGACGCCCTCGACGAGGCCAGAAAGGACTTCCAGGAGCTGGGCCCTCTCGTCAATGGCCAGCTTCACTACGAGACCGACCGCACACGTGAGTTGCTACCGAGCTCTTCTACTTCACTGCCCTTGATGGCCCGTCCACCCTCCCCCACTATCTAGTACCTAGTACCTCCCGCCGTATTCCTGCTTCCGATGACATCAAGGGGCACAGCTGCCGCCCCGTGCCCCTCAGTAATCCTCCGAGTGGAAACTGCACAGGGTACTGACAACTTTATAGATGCCTCCCTCCAAGAATTGCGAGCCCTACGAGACAAATTCCACGCTCACATCGACTGCCTCAAAGACTGGAGCCGCTCAGGCGGCCCAATCGACCCGATATGGGTGCGCGACACACACATCCTCCAACGAGACCTCCACCGCGCCCAGTACCGCGCCGCGAGGCGAATATTCACGTCCGGGCAGGAGTCCTCCGCACGATGCCTGGGGGCCTTTCTGGTATACCGAAAGCAGCGAGCCTGGTCCAACAGGCAGGTCGCCGGAGTGGAGGAGGGGGAGTACCAGAAGAGATACCTAGAGGAGCTACAGACGTGCAACCGTGTGGGCAGCTTCCAACGGTTCGGCGAACAAGATGTCGCCTTCGTGTGCGACTTCTGCGATGGGCACCTGATATGGGAGGACCTCGAGAGGATGCCGTCGGTGCGCACGGCCCACGAGGACGCCGCCTGGCCAAGCTCGCCGGTATCACCGACGGCCGGGAACCCCCAGTGGCAGGCCACGGGCTTCTCCCACTCCAAGCATGAGGAGAAGCAGATCTTGTTCGCGCCCGAGGCCATTGCCAATCACATCGCTCCTCATCCCAGCGACTGGCAGGCCAGGCTCCTGTGTCCCTTGTGCGAGGACGAGGCTTCAAAGCCTCAGGATAAGGACGACGAAGAGGACATCTGGCGGCCGGAAAACACCTTTGACGATATAGTAGCCCTCCAGGAGCATCTAGAATGGGAACACGCCCCACCACCGACCCCGGCAACTCCCTCGACGAACAATTGCAATATCATGTAGCAGGACCACACCCACCCTGCTCCTTACTTGGACTATACATCTAGCTACCACGGCGTTGGGGGTATCACAGAACAGGCCGGAGCAAGGCTGGCACCAGGAAAAGACATACCGGGATTCACTAGCATCATATTTGACGATGGCGACGAACTTGGCAAGGATGAAAAAGAGTCATGACCTGAACACCATGACCGCATCATTGAATGTACATAGACGACAAATTCTAAAGCAATGATTACCGCTGGCTCCTGTATTCCCTGCTGACTTGGTCCCCCTCCATACACAAACGACCATTACTGCCTAGAAGAACCGGAACCATATGAACATGAGGATAATGAAGCCCAGCCCCGCAAACGGGCCGTACTGCTTGAGCAGCAGCTCCCAGTTGATGCGCACGGCTGCGCGGCGGTACTTCTTGCTGTCGTCGCGCAGGCGGCTGCTGATCTCGCCCATGCGCTCGAGGGAGTCGCCGCGGTACAGCAGGTCCTCGATGTTCTTCGTCATGATCTTGGTGACGTCGCGCAGCTCGTCGTTGAGCTGGTCAAGGCCCTGGGAGGCGCGGGCGTCGGCGTAGACGGCCTTTGTCTTGGCGATGAAGCCGTCAAACTCCATGAAGGCGTAGGGCCGCAGCGTCGGCGAGTGGATCTGCTGCGGGCCGTGCGACGTCAGGAACTCGCGCGCCAGGTCCGACAGGTATGTGAAGGCGAGCTTGCGCGGGTACGACCGGTCGCAGATGGTCAGGAAGACGACGTCCTGGTCGATGAGGTAGTGCACCGTGTACTGGCTCCCGCAGTCCACCGACGCCTGGGCCTCGGAATTGCGGGTGAGTTTGCGCAGGACCTGGCGGACTTGGCCCTTAACTTCGGTGAGGGCGGCTTCGGACTGTAACCGAGGAGGGACACTGCATTAGTCGAGGGCGAAAGGGATCGTGGGCGGAGAGAATCGTACCTGTTCTTCGTCGACCGAGGCGCAGAGCATGAGGCCTGGGAGGGGGGTTAGCTTGCGGCGGGTCAGGCCGTGATAATCAGGACAGGCGTACCGTCTAGCCTTGATATTTGTGTCGAGCGAATCATTTTTGCTATGTATCTCCACGGAGATAGAAGATGGAGGTGAGTCGTGTTGTTTCCGCGCTCGAGGCCTCGGGGACGTCTACGTGTCCAAGCTGGGAGACTGGCACCCAGAACGTGTCCACTCCGATGGCAGGAGCTTTGAGGTCGAATGCAGCCAATGGGCAAGTGTAGGGTGTGTCGTGGTATTTGGGGTATCGTGAGTATGTCAAATTGCCGTCGTATGCGGATCGCAGAGGTCGTTTGGGAGTGGTTGTGGGAACAAAAATTCGATGTTGCGAGGTTCAGAATCTAGATCCGCGTTCTGTTCTCGATGCCTGCACTACAGGGGTGGTGGCGATGTGGTGGATGCCGGTTGCCGCATCACCCAAAGCGTACCTACTTCGTACAACCACCATTTTTATTAGAATATAACTCGGGAATGAAGCAGGCATCAAGTAGGTATTTAGTTCCTCAAACTGTGAGAGGTAATTTCTTATTTTCTCTGTGACCTAACTGTTCATATCTCATCCTCTTCATCATCAAAGTCATCCTCTCTCCCCATCTCGTATAATATCCTCCCGCCCTCCCCAGCACCAATGTCTGTCTGAGCATCGAAATACGGCAGCACAATCCCCTCTCTATCCTTGCGCTGCTTTTCTGTGAGCCCAAGGTTGAACGTGCTTTCCGGCTCCTCTTCCCCGGCACCATCCTGCGATTCTTCCACCGGTGCCGCGAACATGGGGTGATCTGTCAAAAGCAGAACTTTGCCCGTTCGCATCTGGGACCCTCCCGTAGTTGATGGAACAAGTATGAACTTTTCGTTGACTGTCCTTCCGCTCCGTCTCCGTACCTCCATTTCAATAACGGCGCCGCCACGATCCTCTTCCCTGCCCTTCTCGACCAGGCCGACGACCACTCCCTCGCGATGCTCCTTGAGCCCCCACTCTGGCTCAATCAGACTCCGGTTCCTCGCCCTCTGCCGCTCAATCTCCTGCTGGAGACTCGACAGCCTTAGAATGGCCGTGGCGAGATGGCAGAGGATTGTGAACGGATGCGGCTCGTACTCGTTCCAAGAACGTGGTAGGATGACAGGGACGTCCACATGATAGACGGAAATGAGCGAAACAGATGGGGTGATGATACTGCTTAGGAAGGCTGCCAGAGTTTGAGGTGCTGAGGAGGCGAGGATGTTGAGTGAGTCTATAACAACCACAGCCCCTAGACAGGTATTAGCGTCTGGGAACTCTCACATGCAATTCTAGCTAGACTCACTTTGCGAGGGCTTGTCCCTTGCTGTTGCTGCATCATGAGAGGGATATTGAGCAGCAAGTTCTGCCCTGACGGTCTGCAAATCTCGACCCGCCGCTTTGACAAAGACATCTACATCCTTGGGTCTCTGAAGCGTCGCAAAAGACACAAAGATGACCTTGGACTTGGAAATCTGCAAGCAAACTGTCAGTTACTCTGCTTATCCGCGCCACAGACCAACTCGTACCTTGGCTCTAGAAATGAACTCAGTCAGGACTGGCTGCGCCGTCTGCTCGAGGCTGTCGAGAACCAGAGTTAGAGGACTAGCTCCATCACGCAGATTCAACAGCTTTTGAAGAAGTAGAAGGCTATGTGACCGGCTGTGGATGTTGTTGGTTGGCGCCATGGTTGGGCGATCCGTACGCTGCTGGCAGAGGGCTCAAGTAACCAACAGTGCAGGACACGGAGGAAAATTTCTTTCTTTCTGTTGAGGCTACCCTCGTAGTCCAAATCCTCGAGGCTCAAAAGACTTCTTCGACCGTCTGAGCTAGAAGTGGTCGGTCGGCGAGACTGTTATGGGGATGACGAACAGCCTTTTGTGCGGGTTGACCAGCATCGCCAACTTGAATCTCCAGATTTCGCTTTTCAGCACGACACTGGGCGATCTCCTCGTGTCTCTTAGCGGTTAGTCCTTTGGCCCTGTAAAATTTGCTAGCCGCCTTTGATATCTCAATTGTTTTGGAACCAACGAAGTTGTTAAGGTTGAGTGATAAAGGGACTTTTGAATGGTTTTCAATGATGGAATTGGGCTGGTGTAGATCTGCTACGGTAGTGGGTGTGAATCATCGGGCGGAACAGTGGGGGCACGCCGACTGTAGGCCACGGGTTGGTAAAAACAAGATTTGGACCACAATTTACACACATGCTTTCCCCAATATGGACGTGAGGTACGTCGTCCTCGATGATACCTCTGGGCTAGAATGTGAACTTTCTCGTCTTCGTCAGCGGTTTATGAGATTAAAGAGATAGATAATCTATGCTCCATTTCCAGAAATCTGAAGTTACCAATTCTGGCTCGAACCCGATGCCCATATTCCCTCTCGTCCAAATGCCGTCCACGTCGTCAACATAAAACAGTTACGTACTTGGATAAGGTAACCCGACAACGTCAACAGAAGGTTGGAGGTTTCATTAGATCTGAGGAGGTCGTCGCAGAAACTTATGAATTTTAATAAATTAAGCCATGTCTAGGCATCTCACTCTAGTGTAGTCGTTACTCGTCACATTACTTGTCTAGGCGCCGTCGCTTGTCCCGTTCTCAGTGGAATAGATAGGTAGGTAATCAACCATCAGGCCAATTCATCCTCGCTCTCCTCCCCATCAATTTCCATCCTTGTGCTCTGAAGTTTGACAATAGGCCTCCTATAGACCCTTTTGCACTTGGTCTCAGCTTGCAGTTCATCGAGCACCATGTTGTCCAAGTTTGTTTGGGGTTGGCTCCGTTGCTCCCCACGGTCACCTTCAGCCTTCGTCGTAGGCCCGTTATGGATATCACTGAGATGATCATCGCTCTTCTGGCCCTCCTCTGCCTTCTTAATGTTTTCTTTTTCAGCGGGATCCTCGATGGCATCTTTAGAATCGGCAGCCCGGTCCTCGCCCCCATCCTCTTTTGCCTCGGCACTAGTTAGTGCCCTCTTAGGCTTGAAGTCTTCAGGTAGTTCAACCTGCCAATCTTCCTCAAACTTGTTGTTTAGATGCTCGTCAAAGTCACCCATCTTGCGCCTCTCATGTGCAGTCCATGCGCATGCGAGCCACTCCGGGTCAAAGCGCCCCTGAGCGACATGGTCAGTGTACGTAGCGCAGTCGTGTCGGAACGTGTCGTCGTTCCTGAGCGCGCTCACGTCGGGACGCGCGGTCTCGGTGCCTGGGGAGAGGATCTGTGACTGGTCAGGAAACAGGGCGAGGATCTCGGCCTTGTCATCCGCGTCAAGGCTATCCCACGCCATGGGGCTGGACAGCAAGCTCTGCGATTTGCATCAGTTTCTATTTTGCGCTCTGCGCATTCTACAGGGTCCGCGACGTACACGCAAATCTGCTGAGCCAAGGGGCGACTTGGGATCGGTGAGGATATTTTCCGCATCCCATTTCGACTTCTTCGGTGGGCGCTTAGCTGCGGCCTTCTTGGCTGGCTGCTTCCTCGGGCTCATGACGCCACTTCTCTTGCCCCGAGACGATGAGGGTAGCACATCCTGGCATGCCTCGGTCGCAGCGGAAGGAGATTTGGCAGACGGCGGGGGAGAAGACGGCGGTTTGTCGCCAACGGAGGACAAAGGTGAAGAGTCGCCACTCTGGTTTGCATCCATCCCGTGTTTGTCTGCTGCCGCCAGCGGTGCGGACATGTGTGGTGGAGTGGGGAGATTTCGGCTGCTCCTTTACTTCGGCAGGAGATCCAGCGTTCTCAGATTGGAACAATCATCCCATCTTGAATGCAGCGATCAGTATCCGTATCCGTGATTCATACAGGTACAATGAAGGTGATTATAATCTGGAACTTTGTGGGCCGGATTCGGTCTTGTTGTTACCGACGTGTTTTGGGGGTTGGTTGAGGTGAAAATGAATCTCCAGGCTGTGTTTGATAGGGCCCGCACAGATTTGATGCGGGATGACCTCAATGTTGTTGGTGCCTGAGCTACGGATACAGAGGGTCAACTACTTACCTAGCCCATCCACATTCCTGCCTGCCTACTTTGGCAAAACCCGCCTATTTCTCATATGCTCGATGGTACACAGAAGGCCAACTAAATTTAATTGCTTACTTACGGTTAGTTTCATACAACCATACTACTTACTGCCAGTACTAGATCCTTATTGAGGCATTACGGTCGCCTTACCATGTTGATCCCGGGTAGGTAGGAATCGACACTGGATGGTGTGCAATAGAGGGGATGCTTGCTGCCTTTTTAGCCGATGGACGAGCTCCCCTCCCCACCAACCGTCTCCCCGCACAGCAGACCCCAATTCAGCCATTCAGCCATTCACCCCCTTCCAACCCCTCGATCTTCATGCTGCCACCTCACATTGATAACATGGGGAGGCTCTTGCGTGGGGTCTCGGCTAGACCATGCACGAGCTGCCACCGGGGGCGACCCCGAAGGCTCGACGGCAAATACCCCAGCGTGTGATGGACACCTTGCTGCTCCTCCTCCAGCCATCACATCCACTGACTACGTCTTCGGACTGAGCCTCCCATCTTCAGCTTTCTTTACCTACATGCTTCTTGCTTATTTATATCTCCATAAACTCGAAAATGGGACTGCAGTTGGGCTACAACGATGTCCATCCCTTCTCCAAGGTCGACATCAAGGACCGAGCATCCGTCCAGAAGCTTCTCGAGACCGTCCTCGACCCCCTTGAGCCATTCTTCTCCCCCAACAAGGCCCGTGTGAACTGCCCCGGAGCTACAGCCGTTCGCTTTGATCAGACCGCATCCGAGGTCGAAGGCTTCGCTCGCCCATTATGGGGCTTGGCCTTCCTCTTGGCTGGTGACGGCCAGTATCGCGGGACAGAATGGTGGATCCAGGGCCTTAAATCGGGGACAGACCCGGAGAGTCCTGAGTATTGGGGTTATCCACGGGATAACGACCAGCGAATGGTGGAGATGTGCCCACTGGGTGAGTTCCTTCGCCGAACATTCTTAAGACTGCCACCGCTGAATTGCCTTACAAGGCTATGCTTTGGCCGACGCGCCAGTTATCTGGAATAGTCTGACGCCTAAGGAGAGGGAAAATGTCGAGCAATGGCTGGGGAACTCCATCAACGAAAAGAAGTATGATAGAGATTGCTTCTTGTGTGATACAGATGTTGACATTTGATAGTATGCCCAACACGAATTGGCTTTGGTTCCGGGTCTTTGCAAACCTCGGACTCAAGAAGAATGGTGGCAAGTTCTCGCAGGAGAGGCTGGACAGTGATATTAAACACCTGGAAACCTTCTACCGTGGAGGCGGATGGTCAAACGATGGCCCAGAAGGCATCCATCGTAAGTATCTCCATGTCCTCATGTTTCAGCAACTGACGGCCATAAAGAGATGGACTACTATTCTTCGAGCTTTGCCATCCAATTTCTCCAGCTCATTTACGCCAAGCTAGCCGGGGACGAGGACCCCGAGAGAGCCGAAGAGTTCAAGAAGCGGGCGCAGCAGATCGCCCTAGACCTAGTACACTACTACGATGATGATGGCAGAGCTATCCCTTATGGTCGGAGTCTAACATATCGCTTTGCCGTGGTGTCGTTCTGGGGAGCCATGGCCTATGCTGGCGTCGAGCTCCCAGCCCCACTGACTTGGGGTATGGTCAAGGGCATCGTCCTTCGCCATCTACGGTGGTGGCAGACGCAGCATGCCATGTGGACGTCCAGTGGGACACTGTCATTGGGGTACTCGTATCCCAATATGTATGTGAGTACAATTGACCCATCTAATAGGGGGTTCCGACTCTGACCTGGACAGTTGACCGAGAACTACAATAGCCCCGGCAGTCCGGTAGGTTCTTTCAGAATGCATTTTGACCTGGGATTTGACAAATTTTAGTACTGGGCGTGCCTGGCATTCATCTGCCTGGCTGTTCCCGAGACCCATCCATTCTGGACGTCCGTGGAGGAGCTCCCTGGTGACGCCATCCCCAAGGTAAAGGCACTCAAGCACCCCGGGCATATTGTGAGGTTAGTGCTATCTATAAAATTTTCCAGCCAGCCAGTATGACGGAGGCTAAGCATTAGCAGTCATCTCGGCGGGCATGATATGTTATTGTCTTCCGGACAGGCTTGCAGTTATCCCATGAAAGGCACCCACGCCAAGTACGGAGGCCTGGCTTACAGCAGCGCTTATGCCTACTCTGTCCCTCCCGGTCTTTTCTCCCTGGAGCAATACGCCCTAGCCTCGCAGCTGGGGCTTTCTGACGATGGGGGCGAATACTGGAAGGCGAGGAGGACAAATGAATACGCTGCTATCGAGTATCGTGAGGACAAGCCGATCCTCGTCTCGGTGTGGAAGCCGTTTCCCGATGTCAAGATCAAGACAATCCTGATCCCTCCGGCGGAGGACACGCCCAACTGGCACCTGCGAGCCCACAAGATCGAGGCCGGGCGCGAGGTCATGACAGCCGACGGCTCCTTCGCCATTTCCAATGTCAATTCAGAGAACGGCCGGTACTTGGACCTGTACGACACAACCAAGTGCGAAGGGACGTGGCCCAAGATCATTGGCAATTACGATGTCAAGACTCCAGCCGGGTGGGCGACAGGTAAATCGGGAGCATTCGCCGTGTCCAAGGGTGCGGTCGGCGTCAAGGCATTGGAGTCGTGGGATGGGCGACAGGCGAACCTGGTCAATGCCGACCCGAACTCGAATCTCGTAGAGAGCCGGACGGTGATCCCGACGCTGCAGCACACGGTGAGGCAGGGCGAAGCGGTATGGTATGTGACGGGCATATACGCCAAGCCGAAGGGACCTAGGGAAGAGTTCCTCAGTGGGTGGGAGAAGCCGCCAACGGTGCCTAGCTGGCTGGACGCCGAAATCAAATCCGTCGTCTAGAGACGAGGATATGTGCGGAGACGTTGGATGGACGGCATGTAGCCTCATCAGCAATCCAGAGTGCTCGTCAAGGTCAATGGCTGCTGATGGTCCATCCAAGCGATGTGTCGAAGTCGAGCATACCAAGATGTGTGACGAGTGCCATGGAAGCTTGGCCGCGGTGATGGATTCGAATTTCGAAGTTTAACCACGTACCACGGTGGGTATCCGTGCCTCGTACGTAGTACTTCGTACACGTACTCTGTACTCTGCATGGTTTCAGTATAAATCCTAAGACTTGGCGTCTG
Organism: Amphichorda felina; assembly: GCA_016490725.1. NCBI lineage: Eukaryota > Fungi > Ascomycota > Sordariomycetes > Hypocreales > Bionectriaceae > Amphichorda > Amphichorda felina. The sequence continues at coordinate 193,403 of JAEMHR010000030.1, read as the reverse complement.
GGGGTGGAGAGGTTCCCCATACTGAGCCAGTGCGCCAATTCATCCGTCGGTCCGTCCCTAGATCCATCACCTGCAATAATAATTCCACCGCCTCGGGCTGTGGGAAGCCCGAGACAGGATGTGTGAAGATTCACCTTTAGGCATGGATTGGTGGTTTTACAAACAAATTGGACCAGAAACCTTGGCCAGCAGTGTGTGTCCTCGCCTCAGTCAAACACAGGAGAGAATGATGAAGAGCTAGGGGCGGATGATGGAGGCCTGGGGGCCCAGGTCCCGCGATCTGGCTAAAATCAGAAGCGCCGGCAGAGTGACAGGCCCGCTAAATTAGACGAAGCGGCCGAAAGCCAATATTATTGTGGCCCTGCCAACGTCAGCCCTTGGGAGCTACCGCCATCATCCACCAGTCACAACCATCATGAAGATGGGTGTCAAGACGTGGGTGTCAAGACGACTGCTGACTAGAATCTGGATCCCAGCTCAGGACGTTGTTTCCTCTTGCAGTCTAGGTTGGCATCACACTGCCGCTGGTCAGGACTCGGCAGCCACCATCCATTCCGGGAACACGACTGAGCGATGCCATTCGTGGGAATGTAATTATCCGCCTGGTCATCCAAGCTTTGGATACAGCGCGGATACACAACAATACCCTTGCCATCCGATCTCTGAGTCTCTGAGGGTCTGGGACGCCCACGGAAACCCCAGTCCACAATCAGATCCACGCCTCTCAAGCCTCCCCCAGACAAGGGCCTCGTTCGAGGAATAATTGTTCACACCAATGAGACAAAGTCTGGGAGGAAAGGGGGCCATCCATGATGGTCTCACACTCAACGCCTTTGAAATTTCCGGCTCGTTGGGGCTTAGTGGAGGAAGATCTCACTGGTCCTTGCGCTCACCTGGCCGTTCGATTGCATGTGCCGTACGCGTGCTTCGTACATGTAGAAGCCAGCTTTGATGGACCCCATCTTAACCTTGACCCCAGCTTTTTGCCCACACTGAGGCTAGCGCCCTCATGCGGCGTACGGAGAGCTTCCCCCTCATGTCCCGGGGCCAGATGACCGGGGTAGCTACCTGATCCGGGGTGTGTGCGAGCGTCCAGACGTGACACCGACCAGCAATGAGCAAAAGATTAATTGGAAAGGCATGGAGTAAAGTACAGGACTGTTTCGGCCCAGTTCGCCGACGTGCATACCACATAAGCTGCGACTGACTCCTCGCTGTCGCATTCTTAACCTCCTCCTCGTCCGCCTCTTTGCCCTCGTCTCATTCCTTGTGCTGGCACATACACATACCTTTTTTCTTAGCATCATCTCTTCACCAAGGGGCTTCGCAATCGAGTGAAGCAGCTCCTCTTCGCCTCTATCAACACTCAGCCTCCATATCCGGGCAGTGTGTGTGCGCGCGCGCCCACCCCCCGGCCCAAGCCAAAGGCCAACTTTCGCAGCACGGATAACAGACCTCGAACGCCGCAACCATGGGGTTGTTAGTCAAGATCCTGCGGACCATCATCCGCAATGATGCCATGAAGACAGACCCTGATGAAATCTATGGGTGGCGCGTCTTCGCCCTCGTCTTCGCCGCCTGTTTCGGTGGTATGCTCTTCGGCTGGGATACAGGAGCCATCAGCGGCGTCCTCGCCATGGACCAGACCAAGGTGAAATTTGGATACGATGGCTGGGGGAAAGGAGCCACAACTATGATGGAACAGAACATTGTCTCGACCCTCCAGGCTGGTTGCTTCTTCGCCTGCTTCTTCACCGGTTACCTCGCCGACCGCTTCGGCCGCCGCTGGTGCCTCATTGGTACCGGCATGTTCACCACCATTGGCGTCGTGTTCCAGGCTGCCTCGGCTGCGAAGGGCCAGATTGCCGTCATGTATGTCGGTCGCTTCATTGCCGGCATGGGCGTTGGTGCTGCCTCGACCCTGACGCCGCTCTACGTCTCCGAGTGCGCCCCTCGAGCCATCCGCGGTGCCCTGACCTGTATGTCCAATGAACATGCCTGGATAAGGCTTGCGTGTCCGCACATCGGACGCTCTTGAGAGCTGACATACTTGTAACAGCCTTTTATCAGCTCTTTATCGTGACTGGTATCATGATCTCCTACTGGTGAGTAAACACCACCAGCAATATCGGGAGTTTTCGGCTGACAACGAGACAACTTGAAACTAGGGTCAACTACGGGTGTCTTCTGCATGTGACTGGCCCGGCCATCTACATCGTGCCTCTTGCTCTGCAGTGCACCCCCGCTGTGTAAGTGCTAGGGCGATACACACCAGGGGCCGTCGTTGACTAATAGATTCCCTAGTCTTCTCAGCTTGGGCATGCTTCTTTCGCCCGAGAGGTACGAAAGACCCGTCCGATTTTGAACGCCCCGAGACTTGTGTCTAATTCGATGACAGCCCCCGTTGGTGTGCCAGAAAGGATGATTGGGAGCGGGCGACGGCCATTGTAGTCCGGCTTCGAGGGTATGTGACGACTCCCGTCTGTGACTTCCCAAAATTGGCTGAACTGACCGATCTTAGCCTTCCTGCCGACTCCGATTTTGTGCGTAATGAAGTCCAAGAGATGTCTGAGCAGCTCGAGGCTGAGCGTCGCCTCACAGGAGACGCCACTTTCAAGACCCTGCTTAAGGAGATGCTTACCATTCCCGGAAACCTCAAGCGCGCCATCATCTCAGTGATGCTCATGGTGTGCCAGCAAATGACTGGCGTCAACGCTATTGTATGCTTTCTCTCCGGAGCGCATTCCACGGTTGAGTTGCTCGACTAACACGGAATAACTCGTAGAACTACTACGCCCCCCAAATTTTCAAGAATCTTGGCATGGTCGGCACTGATACTGGCCTATTCGCGACCGGCGTCTACGGTATCGTCAAGTTTGTCGGCTGCGCCTGCTTTCTCACCTTTGTCGCCGACTCTCTTGGCCGCCGTAAGAGTTTGCTCTGGACCAGTATCGCTCAGGGCTTTGTCATGTACCTTGTCGGTATTTACGGGAGAGTTGAGCCTCCTGTAGAGGGTCAGGACGTGTCTGCATTCGGCTACGTTGCCATTGCCTGCATCTTCATCTGGGCTGCGTGAGTTCTCCCTCCCCACCAGTTAAACCACCTTGGCAGACAACTTACCCAGCCTGTGTAACCGCAGTCTCTTCCAGTTTGGATGGGGTCCCGTCTGCTGGATTCTCGTCGCCGAGATCCCCACAGCCCGTCTTCGTGCCATCAATGTGGCCATCGGAGCCGCCACACAATGGCTTTTCAACTTTGTCGTTGCACGCAGTAAGTCGCCCATCACAAGCCGGCCCGCACAGAGGATCGTCGTATCAGAATGTGCTAACCGCATCACCCAGCTGTGCTCACCATGCAAGAGACTATGGGCGAGGCGGGCTTTGGCATGTTCTTCATGTTCGGCACGTTCGATCTCCTCATGTTTATCTTTGTCTGGTTCTTCGTGCCAGAGACCAAGGGCATCAGTCTGGAGAAGATGGACGAGCTGTTTGGCGTTGTCGACCACACCAAGAGCATCGAGGAGGAGTCGACAACCCGCATCGAGAGCATTGACCAAAAGAAGGTGTAGAGGAGAGAGAGGGTATAATGGGGCACGATGACCAGGCTCGGCGGGTTCATGTCGGAGCGCGTTGTTCCTATGTTATGCTTTTCCCTGCGTCCATGCCTATGGGTGAGGATGGAGAAATGTGGTGCAAAGACTGATTGGTGTTTGAATGAATATGTCTTCTTTTCGAGTGCAACGTCCCACTGTGATAATGCTGATGGTGGTGTCAAACCAACTTCACCCCCCAAGTCAGGGTCCAACATCATACTGTGCTATTGCTGCCGAATGGTGATTCAATGCTATCTGCAGTTTTGCACACGTGCTGGCGGAGGGTGGATGATGGATTGGTTGAACAACGAACTCGATGGAGCGCGTTTGATTGAATCGGGCAGCCACATGCGCCTCAGATGCAGAGTGTCGGGCGGGAACACCTTAAAAGGGCCATGGCCGTCCAGATTGAGGCCGCGACTCGCGAGCGGACTGTTGATCATGGCATCGAAACCAGTCGGCTGGAGGCTCAGGGCGTGGGCCAGCGCCGAGGCAGCCGGGATGGGAATGATGAAATGCCAATTCCGAGTTTGATTGCTGGGCCAGTGGGGGACCCATAGTATTCGGCTCTCATCTGGGCAGATGACGATATGCGAGTGCTCCATGCTCCATACGCCATGCGCCAGGCTCCATGCGCGTAAATTTGACGGGCATGACGGCTTAGGGCGGCGGCGCTGACGCGCAGTCGCGAACCCCCTTTCAAGCTGCCACGGCGCGTTGACTATGCTGGGCGACCTCGGCGAGGGGCCGAGGGTTCAAGTGTTTTAGGGCTTGGCCCGCGTTTACCTAGTAGTACTACTTCGAAGTCATGTACAATGTAATGATCTAATGTCAAGCTCGGAAATGACCGCCTCGATACAGCCCAGGCAGCATGGCCAAGGTGGCCACGGAGGCCGAGTATCACGGCAGGCGCCCCGAAAATGTGAGTGGAACCGTCTAGCTTGTGGCCCCGAGGAAAGAACCACGGACGAATCTTTCTCTTTCTGGGAACACTTTCAGGGTACGGAGTTAGTACGGAGAAGGCACGGGGGACGCAAAGGTAAGGGCAAAACCAAGGCGTGTTGTCATTGTCGAGGTTGCCTTCCAAGTTCCAAATTAGTAGTTGATCGCTTGCCCATATATCATATCGGACCCCCCCTCGCTCCAGCATCACCGTTGCAACTGGCGTCCTGCTGTTCTCCATGTGCTGCTACTACCTAGGCAGTATGTAATGATGGCTTGCTCATGAGTACTAGTCAAGAGACGAAGATACCAAGGATAAGGATGGACAGAGCTGGAGCGAGGATCACGACTACCAATTCTGGCACCATTCTCTGCTTGTTTGTCTGTTACTATTAGGGTATTTCTCCTCTCCGAGTCTCTCCTTTTCTATCATTTTAGCTTCCGGGCCCTCTTGGCTTTGCCTAGGTGCCTGACACCGGCTCCCCGGACAGCCATGTCCCTGAATGCGTCCCGATCCCCAGCGTCGGTACTGGGAGAAGCCACCGCCACTAGAACGACCCGCGCCTCACCAGCCTCAGGTCAACAGCACCAGCAGCACCAGCAGCACACGGCGTCCACAGTGCCCAACCCCTCCTTTCGTAGGTACTCTATGCCCCCCAAACAAAAGCCAGACTTTTCCTGTTTCGGCCTCATCTCACCCATCACCGGATGTCACAATCTTCTCCAGACTCGGGCTCTTTCAGACTCTCTCGCCCCGAGACTCTCAATTTGAAACTGTCACATCCCCCCCTCTCTCAGGCTCCTCCCCTACATATATGATTTCATTGTTTACATTCCCTCAGCACGACATTCCCAATCCCCTCTCAGAGCCTGCACGAATATGACAGCGTGGAGAGATCAGAGGGAAGGCAGAGGATGGTGAATTGGTGATAGCTTTGACGAGCAAACATGGCTGACAAAGACGCGTCTTCTTCGCCCCCTGCAGCTACGCACAACTCTCCACGCACGTGGCTCCTGACGGCTGCCCTGTCCCCCCTCGCCGTGCGCCTCGCCCGTCAGCTGCTGGCCCATGGCGACAATGTTGTCGCGTGCCTCCCGCCCCACGAGATCGACCACGAGGACCGCGGCGCCGAGTTCCGCGAGTTGATCGGAGAGTGCAAGAGCGACCGGAGCGACCGCGAGGGATGGAGAGACCGAATTCGCGGGATCCGCTGCGATGGCCGGAGCATGGCGGGTTGCGGCGCCGCCGTGGCCGAGGCGGTCGAGGTGTTTGGCAGGATCGACATCTTGCTATGCTGCAAGTCCGAAGGTGAGTTCTGGCTACCTCCCCGGATGCCGTCTATAGGGGTGAGAATATGAGCTGACGCCGGATGTAGCCATTGTGGGCACCGTTGAGGAGCTCTCCACTACGCCCGTCGCACGCAATCTGGTCCGCGAGCAGTTTGAGACCGTCTTCTTCTCCCAAGTCAACTTCATCAAGGCAGCCCTGCCTGTTCTGCGTGCCCAGCACACTGGCCACATTATGGTCCTGACTAGCATCGGCGGCCATATCGCCACACCCGGCATGTCCATGTATGCAGCCGCCACCTGGGGTCTCGAGGGTTTCTGCGACTCCCTCGCCTACGAGGTCGCCCCCTTCAACATCAAGGTCACCATTGTCCAGCCCAGCCAGGAGACCCAGAACCTGACCAACCGGCTCGTTTTCGCTCCCCCGATCCCCGCCTACGACCACGCCTATGACCCCGCGCCCAACATCCGCGATATCTTTACCAGCGTCCTCAACTCGGACCCCGAGACAGCCGTCCCGCCTCTCTCGTCGCGCCCGCCACCGGCTGCCCCGCCATCTGAGTCCGTCGTCTCTATAGAGTCGGACGTCGACACGAACCTCGAGCCCGACCCGGCCCGCGGCGAGGTCTTCCAGCGGTACCCGCGTCTTCCGCCCGCTGCGGCGGACGGCCTCGTGGCCGAGACGCTGCACGCGCTGATGGCGATTGGCGGGCACGAAAACCCGCCGGCGCGGCACATTGTCGGGGGCGAGGGCGCGATGGCGGTGCGCGAGAAGCTCAAGACGGTTTCTGAGGAGCTGGAGGACTTCGTAGACGCGAGTCTGGCGGTGGACATATTTGAGAGCGAGCTCAAGGACGAAGCGCGCGAAGGAGAGAAGGGGCCGGGCGAGATGTCGAGTTAGACCCGCCCTCCCTTTATGACCCCCCTCGGATCTTGGAAGGGGAAACGGTCTGTATCATGTGAGCGGGGATTGCTTTTTGTGCGGCATGGTTGACGTGTGATGCGATGACGAACTGGGCGTTAGGAAGACATGATGATGGCTGTATTATTAGAATTTACGCTGGTTTAGATGGATGGTTGTAATGATAACATGAGTGTGTGGAGAGCCAACGTACGACTATTGGCAATCACAATGTTTTCAACATTGTTTTGTGCAAGCGATCCGGCGGCCTACTTGTACAAAGGCAACAGAAATCGTGCTAGAGATGCTGTTGGCTGTTTGACACTATCTACTAATAGGGGGTATGCATGGATAAAGGATCCCCAAAAGTAATCAATTGAGCGAGCCCACAATACACCCGGGCTAATAATATGTCGATCATTGTAGTCTCCAACAAAGATTTTCTGATAACATTGAAATAACTATATCAAAATGCCATATTCATTAGGGTTACTACGATTTCTTATTATCCTCTTATACGCTTAATATTATCGGCATAACAAAGACTGCATCATATAGAGCCCCAATGCAGGTTGATTGAGGCCCAAGTATCACTAATTAAGATCTATTATGGGGCAGAACAGAGTCCAAGGCGGTCACAACAAAGAGAGCATGATAGCGCGGTACGAATAGGTATATATTTTCCCAAACTCCTCTATACATTATACTCGTATTAATGCCTCCCTCTCCACAAAGAAGCCCCAATAGTGCCCCACGGCGAATTAGCACTCAGCAGGGAGGCCCTTGTCGGTGGTGGCCTTCTTGGCCAGGGCAACCTCGTCCTTGCGGCGGTTAACGAGGCCCTGGATGGGGTTGCCGTTGTTGTCGTGCACCCACTTGGGCATCTCCTCGGCGACGACCGTGTTGACGTTCTGGCCCTTGTTGACGCGCTTGACGAGCTGCGAGCCCTGGGCGGCGGGGCAGCCGCAGTTGTAGGACCAGCTGACGATGGCGCCGTACTGGTTGGCGTTGAGCTTGGCGTCGACGGTGCCGGCTATGCACTTCTCGAACCTCTGTTCAGGCACCGTTAGCACATCTTATTCCGTCACGTGGGGATATCGGGGCCGTAGGGGCGGGGAGTCAAGGCAGGCACTTACAGCAATATCCTTGGCGAGGAGCTTCTTGCCATCGGAGACGGACAGAGGGATGGAGTAGCTGACATCGGAGCACTTCCAGTCGGAGCAGAGATGGCCGTAGCCAACGGTAGGGTTGCCAGTGGCATCCTCGTCTTGAGTCCGGTTAGTTGCCGGCTTCAGTCATCCAAATTCAAGGACGTATAACTCACAGATATCGGCCCTGAAGCCCTCCCACTTGGCAATCAGGTCGACGGTGGCCTTGTTCACCTTGGGGGCGCCGCAATCGCCGCCATCATCACCGCCGTCGTCGCCGCCACCCTCGCACTTGTCGACGACGTAGCCATTGGTGCCCGTCTTGACGTAGTAGTCGCTGACATAGCAGTCATCCTGGGTCTTGTCCCAGATGTTATTGCCCGAGATGGTCTCACCCTTAGTCTGGCACTTGAGGGTGACGTCGGTGTTTTTGGCGTACGTCTTCTTGATGCTGTAGCTAGTTCCGGGGCCAGAACGGCACTTGACCTCGTCTCCGGTGATAGGATAGGCGCTGGCCACGGAAACCGTGAGGGTAGCAAGGGCAAGAAGAGAGACCTTCATTGTGACTGTGCAGTATATGGTAGACGATGGGGAGAATCTGGTGGGTTGGAGTGGTTCGAGGCGATGATGACTTTCTAGATTTGTAGAAGATCCTGAAGATCCATCTATGTGTTATATATTCCAGGCAAAGGTCAAGCTTGCTCTTCTTACTCACGACCATGAGATACACCGTGCAAAGCCGTTCAGCCTAGACCCACCGTTTCAAAGGCTGTTAATAGCAACATGCCAGACATGTTCACACTTCGAAGCTTAGCGAGCGGTGAGTTGGCCCCATCCGTGGAGAACCAACGTCCTAGTTGCTGTCGAGAATGGAAAGCTTCCCGCAGCTCAAGGCACGCAACTACTCGTATCGCCTCGCGATGCTGAGAAGCGATGGAAGACGTGTCGAGGGGAAATTAGGTTGGGCTGATTTCTGATGTCTGAGATGCCAAGCTCAGCTCCAAGAGCAACTGCCGACGATTCTAGAAAAGATCTGCGGCAATCCTTTAGTTCCGCGTGGATCCCTGCAGCGCCCTGGCAGACGCCACAGAGCACAGCCTGGATGGACTCCTTCAGTTTTGGACATGGAAATGTGCGTTGACGATTTTCTTAGCCCAGAGTCGATCCCCATTCTCAGGCTTTCTCATCTCAGCTGCCCAGCCGCCAGTAGCTTTCCATCCATCGCCCATGCGGCAGAGTCTCACAGACGAAGCCGCCTTCCTCTTCAGGGCAGAACGCATCTTGTTTTAGATGCACCGCCTCGTTTGAAGAATCGGAAACATATCTTGGCCCGACGGGTCTGAGCGCCAGTACGGTCTTTACGATCCCACCCTGGGTACCCAAAAACGGCAATCCACTTGTCGCTCTCGCCAACCCCTCTAAGCAATGGCATGCACTGTGTAGGATTGTCAATCAGGTATCGTAAGATCGGGGCGAGTTCAATCCGTATACCACGCCAAACACGCTTCGCTTGGTAAACCGACGGGTCGCGGTACTACATAGTGTGCGCATGAAGGCCCGAAACAGACTCAGGGGCGAATTAGGTATGCCATCGCGAGATAGCCCTCCCATGCACTTCAGCGAGCTTGAAGCATGTAATCAGTTGTTCTAGAATGATAAACTTCTGCTCGCTTAGACATCGTATGTACACGTACTAGTAAGTCCATGAATGTTCTCCTAGGGTACATGGTAGGTTGTTGGAGATTACCTAAATGCCCTATATGTTGTTCATCAACGGCGCCTAGTAGATATCTTGATCTACACATCTCGGAGAGATTGAAATTCCTTCACAAGAGGTATTTTACACTTGGGTATACTGCAGGGAAGGTCGGTAATGAATTTAAATTCTTTTGCTACCACCAAGTTGTAGCCATGCTATATTTCAAGATATCTAGATGGCAACCCAGAAAACGGTGGATAGCTCCATAAGCCTGGCAATAGACAGTACTCGGTCCGATGATAATAATCTAAGGGGTCTTCAAGCTGGACCGGTCAGAAGTGATGATGTAGCGGCCGCCAGCCACCTCAGTCAGCCCATAGACGACATCCGTGCGCTTGTCGTAGCTCAGGTCCTCGGGGCTGGGAGGGTAGAAACCGGCATTGTTGACGGCCTGGGCGCCGGGAGTCCAGCCCCAGACGTCGCCGTTGTTGGCGCCGTTGCTGCGTGAGAGGTAGAAGGTTTCGCCGTAGGCAAGGCCGCCCTGCATGCGCGCGATGTTCAGGCAGTGGGCGAAGACGGCCGACGTCGACTCCTCCTTGAGCTTGTGAGTTGCCTCATCCAGCTCGTACTGAGCGATGCGCGTGTCGCTGGCGTCCGTGTCAGTCTGGTACTCTCCGACCAGGAGGCGGTGGGGAGAGACGGTCCTGTCCAGGGAGACCCAGGAGTGGCGGAACTTGAAGTCGGCAGTGAACTTGTACCATCTGATGTGGTTACGTTAGTACATAAAAGATGTACAAAGAAGGCTAGCCTGCTTCAGAAGTGTACAACATACCGAATCTGAGGGATGACATATTTATAGCCAGCAGCCGAGTAGTCGCCGGACGAGGTCTTGCCGACGCCATCTCCAGAGCCGACATGCCAGATGTTGCTCATGTCAAAGACGCGGATTCCGTTGCCAGTGTCGACAACCCAGAGAGTATTCCCGTACCAGACGATGCCTCCAGCATGCACGGGCACCTCACGGAAATCGTCATCGGACTCTGGGTACACCAGCAGAGCATTGCGGTACTTCTTGGTCGCCTTGTCGACAAAGGAGATGCGCACGCTCTTGTCATCATCACGATGCCAGCTAACGAGGAAGCCGTCAACGCCCTCATAGGTGCCCTCGTCGGCGGCATCAGCCGTCGACGAGATGCCCTGGGGCACCCACTTGCTGGTTTTGAAGTCATCGTAGCCTTCCTTGGACTCCCAGGCAAGCTTGGAATCGGAGCCAGTCATGACGTGGTTGCCGTCCGCGAAGACGTCAGCCACGCTGACGATGTTCCCAGCATCCTTGAAGATGTTGGACAGAGGACCCAGGTGCGCGTTGTCACCCTGGTCGACGAGGACAAAGTCGGCGCCGTCCAGCTCGGGGGAACCGCCGTTGCACCCCTGGGCATTGCCGAGGGTACCAGCGGCGGCGATGGTGATGAGGGCGGAGAACTTCATGGTTCGTTTGTCTCGAAGTTCGAGGTTGAGCGAGTGATGAAAGACTAGAAACGAGGGAGCGGGGATGGGATGGAGTAGGAATTCTGGGCGGCGGAGGGAGAGGGGGGTTTATGGTTGAACTGAGGAGATGGGCTACCTTCCTAATCAAGTGTATACATGAGGATAGTGTCGATCTGACTGCGGAATGTGGATTCACAGATCCAATACAGGGGGGAAACGGGGATGAAGCGAAGTGTTAATTTTAGAGCATGTGAGTTGACGGGACTTTAGGGTGAACCATCTAGACGAGCTCGTGAGGCCTTCTAGAAGCAACTTACACCGTCGGTACAAGATGGCATGGCACCTTTGCGGGGCCTATGCTGGCGAGCTGAACATCCAATGTCAGTGGTGAGTGACATGGGCAATGCTGATTACTACTACCTGGTTACCAGAAATGAGTTTCTTCCATTGCAATTGAATCAATTCCAGGGGCCTCTCGGCTCAGCCGCTGCATGATCAGCTTGCATTAACGCAGGGCAAGAACCTGGAAATTGAAACTATTCACCAGGCAGGTCACAGTGTGTCAGTGGCCAGGCACTTCGCATGATACATCAGTGGGCATCAGTGTGCATGCATCACTGCCGTCCAGAACGGCAGTTGGGCAGCCACCAGATACGAACTGCCCCCAAACTGCGGATACATGGCCCATTGCGCACTGTCTCGCACAGTGAGCTGGAAACGGCAGGTGGGCCCCCTCGCTAGATCCCTGGGTCCACTCCTTCCGTTACCCATGTGGCAAGCTCCCCCAGTGCGCCTTACAGGTGGGGACCCTGGGACATTAGAGAGGCTGAAAGTCTGAACGCGAGGTAAACGAGAATCTCGCCTGAGTTTTAATTTCATCGCGCATGGTTTGATGCTTACTTCGCGAGTGACTAAGATTCCAGGTATATGAGCATGAAGATCCCATCTCCGTCCAACAACTCTCTCATCATCATCACATCCCCATCAAGCCCTTCCTCCTTCCTCATACCCCTCTCGCCAGCCCAACATGAAGTTCACTGCTATCGCCGGCCTCGTGGCCCTGGCTAACGTAGCCGCCGCGACCAAGTACCCCATCAAGGGTGAGAAGGTCAACTGCCGCAAAGGCCCCAGCACCAGCTTCGACGTTGTCACCTCCTACGAGAAGGGCGATGAGGTCGACATCTCGTGCCAGACCAGTGGCGAGACCATCACGGGCAACAACATCTGGGGCAAGACCGAGGACAATTGCTACGTTGCCGACTACTTCGTGAAGACGGGCAGCGATGGTTACGTCGAGGATAAGTGCAAGGACGTCCCCAAGCCCCCGGATCACGGTGCCGGCCCCATCGTGAACGACTACCCCTACTCGCAGAGCCAGTGTGGCCCTGCCGACAAGTGGAGCTACTTCATCTGTCAGTGCACCAGCTTCGTCGCCTGGCGCATCAATGACCGCCACAACATCAAGTTCACCAACTGGTACAAGGGCTGCAACTACGGCAACGCCAACGAGTGGGACGAGTGCGCCAAGCAGACGGGCGTCAAGATCAACAACACCCCCAAGCCCGGATCTATCGCCCAGACCAACAAGGGCGGCGGCGGTGCCGGCCACGTTGCCTGGGTTGCCGCTGTCGATGGGGACAAGGTCACCATCGAGGAGTACAACTACGCCAACTACCGCAACTACGGTACCCGCGTGGTCGACAAGAGCGCCTACCAGTACATCCACATCGAGGACCTGGCGAAATAAGTGGCTCAGCCATCTTTTCTACATATACCAAAGGCATAGAGGAATTAGGGGTATCAATGGGCGTAACGGGGGTTCTGTAGCTAGTAGCGAAATTAGTACTAGTTTGTTTCTGCATTCTGGCTCATCTTCCGATATGTGTTCCGCCCCATTCATAGTCATGAAGTTCCCTCAAGTATCCGTGCCCGCTACTGCTAATATCTCAGCATCAAACAGTGATGAACTCGCCTTCCCGCTTCTCCAATCGAATTTTGGTCAGCGCAGCTTCCAACTTGGCCATCTCGGACGTGTTATGACCGAGGGCATCGAAAATAGCGTCGACGTCGCTTTCCAGGCCGACCTGCGCGGCCGACTTCAAGCTCCGGGGGTCCAGAAACGGCGCCACACGTGGGCAGTAATGCTGCATGGACCCGAGAAAGATGGTCGCTCCTACTGGTCCTATGCCCTTGACTTCTTTCAGTCTGGTCGAGAGCGCATTTCGTGCTTCTTCTCCTTGCGGCACCGACTCTGCTGGTAGCATCTTGGATGCGTCGTCGTCTACTCAAAGTCAACGCACGATGAATCATTAGTATCACTTAGGTACGAAATAACTACCAAATACCACAAGACAAGGAAAATGTTTTCAAGTATTCACATACCGTACTTGTGTGTCACCAGCTTCCTCAGCTCTCCAAGGTTTGTCGCCGTCCTCTCGTCGTACCGGACATAGCCTCCTGCATCCAAGAGCTTGACCCTCGCTGACCACGACGTATGCCGTAGAACATCCATGTCATGGTACCCTTCATTTAGAAGACACTCCAGTGTATGATTCACGATATTATGCGAGATCCGTGTCGAGGAGAGCAGTGCGTTGAGGATGTGTGCCATGACGACCTTGCTCGGCGGCCACTGGTCATCCACCAGGCCCTTCAGAGGCGGGTCGCCGTACTTGGATATCACCTTTTGAATCTTGTCTTTCTTCTCATCGTCCAAGTCAACTTTTTTAATCTCGGGCTCTCGCTCCTTGGCCATCGGTCTATTACGCAGATGTCGTTTGGTCACGCCGGCCGGCTTGGTCAGCTTACCCTGCGCTTGTTGACCGGTACTCCGCTTCCTGCCTGCGTGCGGCTGCGTGTCGGTCTGTCTCGCCATCTTGGACCCTTGTGGCCATGCCTTGGCTGAAAGGAATGGGAGGATTGTATGATGTTGCCTCAACTTTTGTCAGTGACAAATTCCATGTCATGATGATAATGCTTTCATCGGTGGCTTTTAGTCAGCCGAACAACACAACGCAAGCATGACGTTGGCTGTGTGTCCCTCTGACGATAGTCTACATTAGTAGTAACTGGCCGTTCCATTAATTATTTGAATATTTCATGACTGAAATTCTTGACGATGTCATATGGTGTGCTAGCTGAGCCCCCAACAAGAATGTCATCCATCCGGGTACTAATTTGATCAAGTACCCTACCAGCACGCAAACGAAGAATCCTCATTGTTAGCAGAAGCATGTTAACAAGGTCATGTGTTCTGCCTTTCCGTCCTGGAGAAGCCGATTTCATGAGATGAGAGTGTGTCAGAGCATGTGTCAAAAGGCAGACATTCGTAGTGGAGGATCAACAAGGGCACACCAAATGCCCCGCGACATGCAGTCGCTATTTGACGTCATGAGGCAACGCGTCGTCACCATGTTCATCAGCGATCTAAGCTTCTAGTAAAACTTCTAGTTGCCTTTCTTAATCGTCCTTTTCATCGTTTTATTTCAGTTGGCGACGACACCTTCGCGCCCAGAGTTGCTCTTTACGAACTCAAAGTCAAACAGGTAGACACACTTTCCTTCAAGATGGCTGGAGACCAGGTGGCAGAGCAGCATCAACAAGACTTCAAGGAGCAGCTCGATCGAGTAGCAGAGGAGAGACGCAGTGGTGCGGATAACCAGCAAACCAACCCCATCGTTGAGAAGAGTAAGTGGTCCTTGCTATGACCCGAACCGGAGCATCGGCTAACTGCACACATCCTAGTCACGGAATACGTGCCCGCCGCATCCAAGGTCCTGGGAGGGTCAAAGGAATCTGAGCCGCACATAAGCAACTCTGAAAATATCCCGGGACCGCCTAATAGGCCGGACCACGACCACAAAATTGAGGATTTCGTGAGGGATCAGCATCGCAGCAAGGCCAAAGACGGCACCCTCGTTTAGATTATGCAGGCCTCAACAAGGTCCGTCCGAGAGACAGAACAGCGAGCACTCCTAGGTGTCTGTATTTATAGACATAGGTTGATTTGACGATGGATGGCACATGGCCGGTTATTGAGCAAGGCTTGACATGACAGATGACGATTATGCGTGCTCTCTCAATGTTGCCCGATGCCAAGGTGATGACAACCCAAGGGCCAGCATCAAAGCACCACGAACGTAGTGTAAGCATCCATGGAGCTACAGGTGGTCCAGACATCGATCAGGGCATTAAACGCGGTACAGTTACGCGGGAGTGCTTAGTCTCATAACGAGCAGCAGAAAGGCTGCTGAGGATTGGGATGTCCCCCCTTCTTGGCGTCTCCCGCCTACAATTAAAATCGTTGCGAACAACGACAAACTGCGGGAGACTTCCTATATCCAGGGGTTTTACTCTTCTGAGCGCTTCCCCCGAAGGGGAAAGGCAACGCAACACCGTGGAAGGTCTTGGTGAGGGTCGTGGCAGCTCAGTTGGCTTTTTGATAAAGAAGAAAAGAAGAAGAAAGGGAAAAAGATTTTTGGCCTCGCGGTGCGTTGATATGCTCGTGGGCGTAGCGTGGCGCTAGTCCATTTATGGAATATTACTCAGCACGGCACTCCCAACCTCCTTCGTTCATGCTCCACCAGGTGCTACCCTCTGAACAGATATTCCCTCGCATCTACTCCGTAGGTGGGGAAGCAATGGGATCGAGGCTTGGATAGGGATACTAATGGAAATCTTCAATGCGTGAATTATTCAACCACCAGTGAATTTTCTGAAGGGATGGCAGACCTTCGAAACTTCCACTCGATGGCTGTCGTCGTCAGTCCATAGTCTCATTGTGGCAGTGGTATATGTCATTCACACGGGCGTGTGGTCTAGGGGTATGGCGTCCGCTTCGCATTCATCAAACGACTGTGTAACTGCGGAAGGTCAAGGGTTCAATTCCCTTCTCGTCCATTTCTTTTTGCATTTCTTTTTGTCCTCTTTGCCCATGGAAGTCGTAGTCGGGGAAGGTCCTGCAATTTCATCAGATCCATTCATTCACACGCACCTCAAGAGTTGATATTACGACTTCCATTCGCTGGTTACCCTTAGGGTTTTCGGAGTCCTTTCCCTAACAACTCACTACCCACCTCCGTAACAAGCTTCTCGTCCGGGAATATCTTCTTCTTGCCTAATATTGTGCCCCCAGCATCCAAAGCACGAAGCAAATCGGCCAGGTCACCTTTGAGGTCGGCCCCGTAGAAGAGGTGGCCAAGCCCCGACAGCATGCCCTGTAGAGCCTCGACTGACTTTTCCTCCTGAGCGACTGCCTCCACTACCGACGCGGCAAGCTCAACCTGGTCAGCCCCGGGAAGACATGACTGAGATCCTTCAGCCCTCGCCCGCCTATCTGCCAGCGCGACATTGAAGAGCATAGAGGAGGCTGCCACCCTGACATTGTTGTGGCTTTCGTCGAGGAAGCTTGAGGATACCAGCTGTGTGACGGTCGACAGAAGGTCACCCGCCCGCAAAAGCTCATGTGCAAACAAGGGAGTTGAGAAGAGGTTGCAAGCCATTTGAAGCGTCACCAGACGCAAAGCGTATGGGCAGCTGCTAGTCTCGTTGACGAGTTTGATGGCACTGCGGACCGTCTGGCAGTCCTTCTCCTCGGCAAAGTATCCGCTTACCCTGGGGTCCACAAGAGCGCAACGGAAGAGGTCGATGATGGTGAAGACTGTTTCGAGAGGCAGCTCCTTCAATGACTTTTGTACCAGGTTCGAGAGCGATTCCAAGTCTGGCAAGACAGCATCTATGGATCCCTTGGCTTCCCGTGTCTCGAGGTACGTTTTTATGCTCTGCACTTCGGGCTTCTCAGCCAGTTCATTACCCATCTTTGCCATTAGCTTCGCCATTGGAGGAACCTTGGCATAGAGAACGGGTTTCTTGTCAGCCGAGAAGAAACTTGGAACCTGGAGATGGGCGTGAGGATGGGATGGCGAGGCCATCTGAGTTAAAAGCTGAATGCTCTCCCGTAGGCTGTGCGGAGAAGCACCGCTCCATTTATTCTCTTGCTCTCCTTTTAGAAAGGTGACGAAAGTAGGCGTTGACCGAATAGAGAACTGTGCCGCTATGTCTTGTGCCTGGGGTTGGGAAATATCGATCTTTATCAGCGTTGCCTTGCCTTGAAACTCGTTCGCGAGTTGGTCGTAGGTCGGGTACAGCGCCTTGCATGGAGGGCACGTGGCAGATGTGAAGAAGATGATGGCGCATGACTTCTTGGCCTCTTCGAGAACCTTTGTAAGCTCGAATGAGCGGGTGATATTTCGCACGCCACTCTTCGGTGCTGCACTACTCTGTTCAAGACCGAGGATGGAGCCATTTTGTCTACTGCCGTTGACCCCCTGAGTGAGCTGCGGAAGCAGCATGCGGCCCATGGGAGAGTCCATCACGGCCTGGGGCATGTTGGCGATATGGTGTGGGATACCTTTCCCTAGAAGAAAGTTGGAGAAGGAGTCGGTAAAGTTGTTGCAATTATGGCGAAATAGGTCATACGCCTGGGACAGTCAGCGCTGCTTGTCTCTGCCGCTGGCCATCGCAGCCTACCTCCAGGGTGAATATTGGCCGAACAGAGTCGAGATACTCTTCGACAATGTCCATGGTGAGGTTTGTTTTGCCTAGGTGAAGCCTCTCCATGGGCTGGCCAAGGTGAGAGGAGCCTGGACTGATGGAGATGATGCCGCCGTCGTACACGTATTCGCGGCCCTGGAGCTCAATTGATGTGTGGTAGATGGCGTCAAGCTGAAAGCCGAGAATGCCCATGGACATCTGACGGGCCATGCCTCTCGAGAGGTCGTACACCAAGAGGTGTACATCCATATTGACGTTGGCGGCGGGGGACAGGCAAATGGATGGACGGTATGATTTAGTATGTAATCTAGATTTATGACGGGTATCTAGTAGAAGCAAACGAGATCGCAGATTGCCGGAGCGTGGGATGGTTCAGGTGGATGGCGGCAGTGGATGTTGAGGGTCAGCTTGGAAGGCAGCAGACGCCTACGAGTACTAGTATTACGTCTGCGAAGCTTCTGGATACCTTCGCATTGCCACCCTGGTCACGATGGGTGGTGAGTTGAGCCAAGGCTAGAGGTAATAAGTACAAGTAGTGACTTAGACACCAGCGTGACATCCTCCATCCATGGTCAAAAGAACCATATCCGATATGACGATAAAATTCGCGATTTGTGCGGATGGGAGACAAGCTATGGGATGGACGGGACCGCACGTGAGCAGCGACAGTCACGAACATTGATGACATTTTGAAGCAGCTCTCAGGGGCTGAGTCGCTAAGTCGCTGCAAACGGTATGAAGCGGCGTGTCACAGCGCTGTGGCAACTGGCGGATCCGCATCCAGTGCCTGACAACCACCGTGGGGCGCTGCGTAGGTGGTTGCGTGTCGAGATTGGCTTGGGGGGCCCCTCGACGTCCTGCAATCCTGTTTGCCCCCAAAATCTCCGTCACTCGACCTGGAGATCTTATCTCTGTCTCTCATCCCCTTTTCCCGCGATCGGCAAATCCTACCTGGCCTCTTCCCGCCCGGCCATCGTCCTTTTTCTCGTTTAATTCGTACTTGGCCTTGTCGCTCCCCTCACTCGTTTGAACACTGCCTTTCTTCGCTTCCTGCCTCTCTAATGCGCGACGTTACCACGATTCCTTGAACGTCGTCTCTATCCCTCTCTCTTCAACGGCGACCTCATGAGGAGAACTTCAGTATCGCTGCCCACGAAGCAAGTCGCTCACGATCCCTTCGAGAAGCCCGATCGATACGCCGACGATCAGCGAAGCAGCAGTACCTTTGGCAAGATGAAGGAATCCTGGTTAGCCCAGTCGCAAAGGTCGCGATGGATTAAGATGGGGGCCATCGCTTTCGTCATCATCTCTCTCATCTACTTCTTTACTCCCAGCGGAGTCCAGGTCTACAAAGGAGGTCGGTCGGATGGTTAACCTGGCGGCGTGAGCTTTTAATCTGACTTGTATAGTTACTGGTGGCACCAACGACGGCCAGACCCCTTCCGACTCGACCTATGGCACTGACAGGTGCACCAAATCGTATTCTCGTGATAAGCCTATCGTCCAGTACGTCCTCATGGTCGACGCCGGCAGCACCGGATCGCGAATCCACGTCTACAAGTTCAACAACTGCGGCCCCACCCCCGAGCTCGAGTCCGAGGAATTCAAGATGACTGCCAAGGAGGTCGGTGGACTCAGCAACTTCAAGGATGACCCTGTGGCTGCGGCCAAGAGTCTTGATCCTCTGCTGGATGTGGCCATGAAGACTGTCCCCGATGCCCTCAAGGGCTGCTCCCCCATTGCTGTCAAGGCTACCGCCGGCCTGCGCCGCATCGGAGCCGAGTCCGCCGATAAGATCCTGAAGCAGGTTCGCACTCACCTTGAGGAGGATTACCCGTTCCCCGTCGTCTCTGAGGAGAACGATGGTGTTGTAATCATGCCTGGCTCCGAGGAGGGTGTCTACGCGTGGATCACGACCAACTACTTGCTCGGAAAGATTGGCGGCCCCGATAAGAGCGAGACGGCTGCCGTCTTTGATCTCGGTGGCGGTTCCACTCAGATCGTCTTCGAACCGACTTTTAAGGGATCTGCGGACGGAGGTATGCCCGAGAAGCTCGCCGATGGTGACCACAAGTATGAGCTGGATTTCGGCGGTCGCAAGTTTGAGCTCTACCAGCACTCGCATCTCAACTACGGCCTAATGGCTGCCCGCGAAACGATTCACGAGACTCTGGTCAAGGATCTCGCTGTTGCCAAGGACAAGGATAATAGCTGGATGGGCAAGGACATTGTTCACCCCTGCTTCTCTGTTGGCATGACTAAGGAAATCGATGTTGCCTTTGACGGCGCCGACAAGACCTTCAACTTTACAGGCCCCTCGCAGCCTTCGCCGGCACAGTGTCGCGCCCTGGCCGAGAAGATTCTCAATAAGGACGCTGCTTGTGACCTCGCACCCTGCTCGTTCAATGGCGTCCATCAGCCCCCCTTAGCCAAGACGTTCGCCAAGGAAGACGTATACATCTTCTCCTACTTTTACGACCGCACTAAGACGATTGGCATGCCCGATTCCTTTACCCTCCGGGAAATGCATGACCTGGCCAGCACAGTCTGCCAGGGAGAGGTGGCTTGGGATGTGTTTGACAGCATCCCTGGCGCTATGGATGAGCTTTTGGATCGTCCCGAGCACTGCCTTGATCTCAACTTTATGATGGCTCTGTTGCACACTGGTTATGAGATGCCCATCGATCGCGAGGTCAAGATTGCCAAGAAGATTGACGGCAACGAGCTCGGGTGGTGCCTTGGTGCTAGGTTCGTTTACTCCGCCATCTAATTATTGGGAAGTATTTACTAACATGTAATAGCTTGCCTCTGCTTGAGGCCAACTCTGGCTGGAAATGCAAGGTCAAGGAGATCCACTAAAGCGATCGTTGACTTTCAAGGCGTTTTTGAAGGTATAATTTCACAGTTGTTGCTTGCTCTTACCCGGAATTCTCATCGCTTCATGACGGAAATGGAAAAGAAATGTTATTAAGGCTACTTGTGCATTGTGGAGCACTGGGACACACGAGCGTTGCAAGCTTGGGTTTGGCTTTGACAGTCTGGATTACTGGGCCTCCCTGACAACTTGCGGATAGGACCTAGATGCTTCGATAACGCGAGGGCAAGCATTTATCTAGACTAATTCATGAAATGGCAGCTATAGTGGTGCTATCACCATTGCCAATACGTCTTCAATGACTTCCTCGGGGCCTACGCCTTCTAGCACCGCTTCCACCGCTTCGAGTTTGCTGCCCCATTGTATGCTTCTCTCCTTTTCAGGCGAAGTGATGCGTATCCGATGCAAGTAGACTTTTCTTGTCGCTAGGCCGACTAGGGCTGGAGTGACGAAATCAACGTTGTGCAAGGGCGCAAGGCACCGTGCCAACAGGTCGAGGTGTTTCGTCCCTGTCGGACTGATGCCATCGGCGACAGCACGGTGCATGCGCAAGAAAGAAACTATGTTCATCTGATACCGGGTGACCTCGACGTCTGCCTCAACTTGCTGGCTCATCTTTGCAAGTTGCTTCACGTCCTATGCCGCCCGTGTCAGTCGAAAACCCTTTTGGTCAATCAATGTCTGGTCTTACGTTTTCTGAGATCAGTGCTTCCGTCACCAACCCCAGAGTCCCGGATTTCACGACACTCTTTGTCGACGCTGTGTCATTATCGAACCCGCCGCCCTCTTCTTCATCCTCAAGATTCACATAGCCATCATCTGGGTCGTGCCAATGCGCTAGAAGAAAAGAGTCGTTGAGATGCCTCGTTACACGTGCGTGCCCGCCGCTCTCCGCACCCAGCACGGGCACAAAGAGAAACCTCTTGGGCGCTACGTGGACGTCTGTGTGGGTGAATATGCGGCGCGTGCGCAGGAGCTCGAGGGCTTGGATCTGGACGGCGTGGGGTGCGCGGTCGAGGTTCTTGGCGAAGACGATGTTGGCGATGCGGGCGGGTTGGTCTTCCCCGGATGATGGGTGGCGATGCCGCGTGCGGCCGGAAAAGTATGATTCGGAGACGACGTTGTATCGGGGCGTCATGGGACTGCTCGGTGTCTGGCGATCGGCAAGGAGGAGAGAAGACGCGAAGCTGTCGACGGTGCTATAAGGGTCACAATTGACTACTACGCAGCTCAAGCCAAACGTCTTGCTCGCTACCTGATCTAACGGTCAGATATATTTGGACATGCTAAATTGGAAAGTAGCTTCATACCAGCCGTAGCTCCTCTACCAGATCGTCCAGGCCATCTTGTGGTGTGCTAATCAAGCAGTGCTCTCGAGCTATTAGGCTGAGAAGAATGGCCAGCTCTAGATCGCTCAGGTCATGGACTTTTTGAAGTAGACTCTCATCCGCCATCGTAGAGCCCCGCAGACTCTGTGCAGTCCATTTGGCATGGGATGATGCCAATTATTTAATGGAACCTGGGGAAGACGGAAGGGTCTCGCGGATTTGGAGCAAGGAGGATGTGGCTCGGGAGTGACTGGGATTAGGCATACGTCACGTGGGGTTGCACAATGATGTCGACCCACTGTGTCTGGAGTTATGCATTACACTAATCCTAAAAGGGTTAATCCCGTCTCATCAGCTTCCATGCGACCACCGCTGATAGAGCTGCAGGCAACTGCTATCGCTCCATCCATCGACCCTCAGTCAACAACAACCCAACCGCCACTTTTGACTTCCTCTCTGGGATCCTCCGTCGACCACCGACACTCTAATACTTTTTCTACCATATTTAACCGATAAAACGCTTGCCGGGGTCTCTGCAACGTCATCAAAGGACACTTGGCGGCCTCCACGCTTCTACGTCACACTCAGCAGATCGGTCACGACCACAGCCCAACATGTCGTCCAGGAAGAAGGTTCTCCTCAAGGTACGACTGCGATTGCTCGAGCCGGAATGATGGCGATGGAATACTGACGGGTCCGAAACAGATCATCATTCTCGGTGACAGCGGTGTTGGGAAGACGAGTTTGATGAACCAATATGTACGCCAATCTCCGCTCGAACGATATCGCACGGTCGCAACCGACACCACTGACACTCCGCCGCTCCTAGGTCAATAAGAAGTTCAGTGCTAGCTACAAGGCCACCATCGGCGCCGACTTCCTAACTCGAGAGGTTATCATCGACGATAAGCAGGTTACTATGCAGGTGCGGGACGTCGACTAGGCTGAGCGACGATGACGAATGCTGATTGTGTTGGTAGTTATGGGATACGGCCGGCCAGGAACGATTTCAGTCACTGGGTGTTGCCTTCTACCGCGGAGCAGACTGCTGCGTTCTGGTCTACGACGTGAACAACGCCAAGAGCTTTGAGGCCCTGGACAGCTGGCGGGACGAGTTCTTGATTCAGGCGTCGCCTCGAGACCCTCCTAACTTTCCTTTTGTATGTACACGTCTTCAACAGGGAGGCATTGTTCTGTTACTAACAACTTTAGGTCGTTCTTGGAAACAAGATTGACGTTGAGGAAAGCAAGCGAGTGGTCAGTCACGCATGATCCTCAAGACATTGAAGCAGGCCGCTAACGAAAACCAGATTTCGAATAAGCGGGCAATGACCTTCTGCCAGTCGAAAGGCGATATTCCGTACTTTGAGACTAGCGCAAAGGAAGCTATCAATATTGACCAAGCCTTTGAGGGTATGTGCTATCTAGGTAGCGGTGAGCGAGCGTGCTAACTGGTCGTAGTTATTGCTCGAAACGCCCTTGCGCAGGAGGAGTCGGAGGAGTTTAGCGGTGATTTTGACGACCCTATCAATATCCGCATCGACAACCCTAACGAGGGATGTTCTTGCTAAAGAGGCTGGTGATGAGGGAGTAGAGTGAACGAGGTATTTCCGGAACACACAGTATACCCTTCTTCAGACGCCACGACCCGGCGGCACGAATGTAGCATATTGGAGAGACGATAGTTGGTGTTGTTTTCTCGTATGGGTTGGTTGAGGATGCTTGTCCGTGCTACGTAGCTGCAGAGTGTTGCGGTGGAGAGTGTGGCAAGATGGGCAGACACAGAAGAGCTGGGAACTGCAATACGCCAGCTTCTACAAGTAGACCAGGCGGCTCATAGACAATCTATTCGCAACATTACACAGAATAGGTAACTTGGAATACGAGTATTGATTCCTGCAACACCCGCCGTGGTTTGATTTTGGTATTTATTGGTAAGAGTAGGAAGACAAGCGTTCCATGGCAAGGAGCCTCGGCCCCTGGGCGGGGGGTGAGAGGACCCGACGGCCCCGGCCGCGGTACGGCGACTCCGGCAGATCGCACCTACTAGAGGCACCTAAGGTCTGCCCACTACAGTGGGGAGTGGTGACTGGCCCAGCACTGGACACAGCGCATTACCCCAGCTTGCCCAGGCCCAGCCCAGCACGTTCCCCCACTCCATCGGCCTCCGCCCGCGATTGCTGGGCTGACCCCAAAAACAACCTCGGCTCCGTCAGTCATTCCCCGGATGACCAGGCCACCGTCGTCGTACGATCTGCGCAGCGAGACCGCAAAGGATCACGACTCAAAACCCGCCAATTCTCCCTACCTGACCTAATTCTCCGTTCTGGACAGTTTCCCAACTCGGTGAACTCCCAAACCCACCGTCTCTCTAACCCCGACCACCCACCTCTATCCAACCATGTCGGCCAAGATCCCCGCCATTGTACGGCTACTCCGCATCTTAGAGTTATGGACCGCTGCTGACCATTGACGACAGGTCTCCAACCGCGTCAGCGACGAGGCCAAGAAGACGCTGGACGTCGTGGCCAAGTTCGTCGAGGAAGAATGTATCCCGTGAGCAGGCCCCTGATCCTCTGCCCTGCCCCAGCGACGACCACTGAACCACACCGTCCCGCAGAGCCGATGCCGTCCTCGAAGCCCAGATCGGTGAGGGCGATGCCCGCTGGGAGAGCCACCCGTCCGTCATTGAGGACCTCAAGACCAAGGCCCGCAAGCTCGGCCTGTGGAACATGTTCCTCCCCAAGGGCCACTACACCGAGTCCCCAGGATGGACCAACCTCGAGTACGGCCTGATGGCCGAGTGGCTCGGCCGCTCGCGCTCCGCCAGCGAGGCGTGCAACTGCTCTGCCCCCGACACGGGCAACATGGAGGTCCTGGCCAAGTACGGCAACGCCCAGCAGAAGGAGCAGTGGCTGAAGCCTCTGATGGACGGCCGCATCAGGTCGGCCTTCCTGATGACGGAGCCCGAGGTAGCGAGCTCGGACGCGACCAACATTGAGCTGGATATTCGCCGCGAGGGCAACGAGTACGTCCTCAACGGCTCCAAGTGGTGGTCGAGCGGCGCTGGCGACGTGCGGTGCTCCATCTACATTGTCATGGGCAAGACCGATGCCGCCAACAAGGACCCCTACAAGCAGCAGTCGGTGGTGCTGGTCCCGGCCGAGACGCCCGGTATCAAGATTCAGCGCATGCTCAAGGTCTACGGCTACGACGACGCGCCCCACGGCCACGGCCAGATCACCTTCACCAACGTCCGTGTCCCCGTGGCCAACATGGTGCTGGGCGAAGGACGTGGATTCGAGATTATCCAGGGTCGCCTGGGACCGGGGCGTATTCACCACGCCATGCGTAGCATTGGCGCGGTAAGTTCTGCCAGACCTTGGTCTACAATAGAATCTACTGCTAACTGGGGTCTATTATAGGCTGAGCTTGCCCTGGACTGGATGCTGATGCGCGTCAACGACGACCGCAAGAAGCCGTTCGGCAAGCAACTGCGCGAACACGGCGTCATCCTCGAGTGGATCGCCAAGTCGCGCATCGAGATTGATGCGGCACGCCTGATTGTGCTGAACGCCGCCATCAAGATGGACGACCTGGGCCCCAAGAAGTCGCTCAAGGAGATTGCCGAGGCCAAGGTGCTCGTCCCGCAGACGGTGCTGACCGTCATCGACCGCGCCGTGCAGTCGTTTGGCGGCGCCGGCGTCTCGCAGGATACGCCGCTGGCCAACCTGTGGGCGGGCATCCGCACGCTGAGGCTGGCCGACGGGCCGGATGAGGTGCATCTCCAGCAGATGGGCCGCAACGAGAACAAGCGGGGCAAGCAGGTCACTGAGAAGATCCAGTGGCAGAAGAACAAGACACAGGAGCTGTTGAAGAAGTACGGGGTCTCGGCGGCCGAGCCGGGGACCAAGATCAGCAGGTCCAAGATCTAGAGGCGTTGGGGGCAGTAGTAGTAAGTATGAGTACTTCGTAACCGGATGCCTTGTCGAGTAGGATTCATTTCGGGCTCAATGCCGAGTACAAATGTACCATGTACGAGTATGATATGATCCTGGATAGCTGCAGCATGAATGGACAGCATTGCGTGAAGCACCACTGGTGATCAGACACACGGCTGGAGAATGCTGGAGAATGGCGTGAGTCAGGGGCCGTCGGACGGTTCATGCCATTGCCCCGACGACTCGAGCCGGTCAGTGCTTGTTTTCACTCTTGCCAGGGCCAATTTCGTGCCATAATTCACGGTGTCGGTGCCACGGTGGAGTTGCGGGTATGTGCTGGCATGGACCAGTCTCCCAGTAGCTCCGTTGCCCCGTCAACAGCCCCAGTCAACAATTTGCGTCGACTTTTCTGGTCATCCGCACTGGATCCTTCCCTTTGGTGCCGACGGACGTCATCTGCCGCTGCCAACCTGTCATTAGAAAAAAGCTCGACTGTCTCTTTATTTCCCACCCTGTTCAACCAGCTCAAGTCCACCTTCAACTTTACACCAAACAATCCATCCCAACGTTCAACTGCCTGCCCACGCCGTTCCTACACCCACCAACCTTGAACTGGTACAGACGAGATCCCCTCTCACAGCAACAATGTCGGCCAACGTTCTCGGAGACAAGGATATCAACGCCACGATGGCGGATCAGCAGCAGACCGTCGGTGGCAAGGATGTCAAGAGCATGGAGTACCATCGCCAGATGTTCCAGTCCAAGGTCAACGACAAGTATGCATAACCCTCTCGCCATGAATCAACGTTCCAATCTCTAACCAGACGTGCAGCAACTCCGAAGACCAGTACGTCTCGCCTTCCGACAACATCATGAGCCCCTGCTCCGCCAAGATCAACGCCCTGCGCAACAAGCACGTTGGCAAGTGAGTACTCCCACCACCGCAACCCTGCCCTGTTGTTCGATACACCATTGCTAACGCCTTTGCTAGGGTCAAGCCCAAGTCGCTTTTTGCCCAGGCGAGCGCTAGAAAGCTCCGCAGCGACGGCGCACTCGGGGAGACGCCCGCGAACCCTTAAGCCCGACCATTTGCTTTGTTCTCTGGCGACTGTATACTCGGTATACTTGCATGTTATGACTTGACTTTCCCGCCTCCCTCTCAGAGGAGCTACGAATATGGACTTGGGTATCGGCGTTGGCGCATGTTAGAAACAAGTTCCCCGGTCTAATGGGAGGACAGGGTTTCTGGTGTAATGATATGCATGATGAGGAGGGTCTTTTTTTTACTTCCAGGAACATCCATTTGTCAAATTCAACAACATTTTCATTTCTGCCTTCGTAAAATTCTTGGGTGTCGTCTATGCCCGCCAAGCGCTGACAATGTGAATAACGTCTTCGTCGCATACCGTGTGCCCAAGGCCGACTCTCTGCGGTATATGCCTGGCGCTGGCACCCCACACCAGCGCATACTTGAACGTGTCCTTCAAGTTGCGGTGGATACGGTCACAGACGTCCTCCACGGTGCTGTTGCTGCGCACAATCAACGCCTCGCTAAAGTCCGGGTCGACGCCCTTGCGCTTGGTGTAGATGCGGATCAGCTTGAGCTCCTCCCAGCACCGGTCGACCACGTCCTGGATGCCCAAATCCATCTCGCAACTCATCACCACCGTCTTGGGTTCCCGCGCCAGCTGGTCGAGGAAGTCGAGGGACACGCCGTCAATCTTGTTGTAGACGTAGAGACACTTGATGTACTTGCGGTGGTCCTTCATGATGACGTCGATGAAGTCGTCAATGGTAGCATTCTCGTCGCGCACCAGCACCTCGCAGTTGAGCATCTTGTAGTCGCGGAGGATGCCGGAAACCACCCTCTCGCTGAGATTCTTGGGTGGCGTCTGAAACGTGATCTTCATGCCGCCGGCCATCTTTGGCTTCAGGTAGATATTGCTAATGCTGTTAACACTTCATGCTCACTGTCGTATGCTGGGTCAAGACTTACGGTGGTTCACGGTTCAGCCGGATCCCGACGGCCTCCAGTTCAGCCTCTAGGAGGGCCCGCTGCTCGGCACGTTTCGTGGCATCCAGGACCATGAGGATCATGTCACTCGTCTTGGCCGCCGAAATGACTTGCCGCCCGCGGCCCTTTCCCTCGGACGCGCCCTCGATGATACCCGGGAGATCGAGCAGTTGGATCTCGGCTCCTCCATACTCGAGCACACCGGGGATGGCCGTCAGCGTCGTGAAGGCGTATGAGGCAACTTCAGACCTGGTCTTGGTGACCTTTGACAGGAATGTCGACTTTCCGACGGATGGGAAGCCGACTAGGGATATGCGCGCATCTCCGCTCTTGCTGACATCGAAACCGGCACCGCCACCTGACCCAGCGCCAGGGCCAGGCTCTAACAGTTGCGCCCTTAGACGAGCGAGTTTTCTGCGATGGTCAGAACGGTGGCCCATCAGCAGATATATCCGTGCTTACCCTTTTAGAAGACCAAGGTGATATTCTTCCTGTTATTAGCACTAAGGTCTTGTCGGGTCCAACAAACGGCATCACATACCCGTTGCCTTATTCTCTGCACAAAAGTTAGCAATCGTGTTTGTAGAGCTTCACAGGATTTTCCATATAGCGGGATTGTGGCAGTCGCGGCCTCCGTTTCCTTCGCTGGCCGTAAGGGCACGGAGTCCAAGATGATCTGCCAGACTTGACTGCAACTGATTTGACTCGAACAAACTCATGTACAATGTAGTGCGTTCATATAAAATAGAACTGTAATGATGGTGACTTACTTTGTGTCCTCCTCATCTCATCCTCAATCCTAGAGAGGGAGGTTAGATGAGCGATTGCGATGCGGGGGATCCCACTCACTCCTTGATCTTGTCCGTGATGTTCACCATCTTGACGGCTTCTCAACTCTCTCTAACCAATGAAAAAATTATATGATATATATTCGGGGAAATGGCAGAAGCGGTGAGGTCTCCGCAAATTCACAAGGCTTGTTCGGATTTGAGATTCGACGTGGGGTGAGGCAGCTTGCGATGAGTTCTGGAAGGTGGCGGCAGAATCCACATGGTGGGGCAACCACTTCGTGGCAACCTTTCTCACCGCCTGCCTTTTCCAATCACACCAGGAGCGCCCAAGATTTCTTGCGACGTCGCTAGTCCAGCTCAAAAGCATCAACTCCAACCGATATTGTCCTCTCTGCAACCCCCGGACGCGCTACGAGCAAATCAACATGGCCGATCAGGTAGAGCAGGTTGATACGGCGCCGGCCGCCGATCAAAGCGGCCAGGAAATGGCCGTCGCGACGACAAATACCGAGGTCGCCGCGCCGACAGAGAAGAAAGTCAAGAAGATCATCCGGAAGAAGAAGCGCCCTGCTCGCGTGCAGATGGACCCCGATGAAATCTCTTCAGAACCCCCGCCGCAGACCGGCACAATCTTCAACATCTGGTACAACAAGTGGTCGGGCGGCGACCGCGAGGACAAGTACCTGTCCAAGACGCACGCCAAGGGGCGCTGCAACGTCGCCAAAGACAGCGGATACACGAGGGCCGACTCGGTGGCCGGCAGCTACTTCTGCGTCTACTTTGCGCGCGGGATATGCACCAAGGGCCAGGACTGCCAGCAGCTCCATCGGCTGCCGGGGCCGTACGACTTGTTCAACCCCAATGTGGACTGTTTCGGCCGCGACAAGTTCTCCGACTACAGGGACGACATGGGCGGTGTGGGGAGCTTTATGCGACAGAATAGAACAGTCTATGTGGGCCGAATACATGTGACGGACGACATTGAGGAGATTGTGGCCAGGCATTTTGCGGAATGGGGACCGATTGAGCGCAGTAAGTACCATGGCCACTCATATCCCTAATACGTCGCGCGCTGACACAAGTAGTTCGCGTTCTGAACAATCGGGGCGTGGCATTCATCACATACACGAATGAGGCCAACGCGCAGTTTGCCAAGGAAGCAATGTCGCACCAATCATTAGACCACGACGAAGTCTTGAACGTTCGATGGGCTACCCAGGACCCGAATCCCATGGCCCAGGCACGAGAAGCACGAAGGGTGGAGGAGCAGGCTGCCGAAGCGATCCGAAGAGCGCTCCCCGCCGAGTTTGTGGCAGAGATCGAGGGCAAGGACCCCGAGGCTAGGAAGCGACGGAAGATCGAGAGCAGCTACGGCCTTGAGGGTTATGAGGCGCCCGATGAAGTCCACTTTGCTCGGGGTACAAATGCTGTCAACCCCCTCGGCCGAGAAGGGTTTGAAGTGGAGTACCATCAGCCAGCTATGATTGAAAATGGGCCAGCGTCAGAGGCACCCGCAGAGATGGCCCCAGAGGAGACGCCTGCGCGGGAGTCCGGCGGGATCTTTTCAAGCAACACGTTGGCTGCCCTGAACAAGGCCAAGGTGTCAGTTGCGGCCAAACCCAAGGCGTCGGCAGCAGGGCCGTTGGTTTCTTACGACAGCGATAGCGATGAATAGGCGTTCTTGGATGTGTTTATAGGAATGGACGGGAGACAAAGGACTTGTACAACAATAATGATACCATATAATATGCTCGCCAGTAATGGCTCTGTACCTAGGACTCAGCTATTGAATATCCTCGAGTAGAGAACCTCATGTCTCCCAATCCATAAATCCATAACGGGCACCGTCTGCCCAGCTTCCTCTACTGGAGTGTTCCATTCTCTATCTATGACAACATCAATCATTCGCTGGATGTTCTCGCCCGCGAGCACCTTTTGTGCCTGATACGGCCCAAACATGCTCGCCCGCACCGCAGCCGAGACAAGGGCCTTGGCATGACTCAACATGAACACGTACGCCGTCTGCCGCAGGCTCAGGCCGACAATGGAGCAGATGGCCCCAAACAGCGGCCCCAGATGCGCAGACACCAGCGGCAGATCATCGCCCTTGGTCTCCCTCAGCTGCGTGGAAAAGTCCCGCAGGACCTGCACGTCTGCCGTCGCGGGAGGCAGGGCGCCGCGGAACGAGCGCTCCCAGATACCTAGCAGGGCGCGGCCCTGTGCGACGCTGGCGCGGCGGCCCACGGTGCAGATGACGGCAGCGTCGAGCTGGTCATCGAGATCGGTGAGCGAGGTAGGGGAGCGGTGCGCGGCGAGGACAAAGGGCAGCGTCGTGGAGGCGAAGGAGGAGAGGGATGAAGGGAGGAAGGCGTCGAAGGAGGTTGTGCGGGGCGGGCTGTGCGCGAGATAGGACTCGAGGCCGCTGCTGAAGGCGAAAGAGCCTAGAGGAAGAGCTGAGTCGGAAAGGAGAAGTAGAAAGTGAGTTGGGGAGCCGAGGGCAGCTGTGGGAAGTTAGCTTGGGGTTTGGTCATGGTTGAGAACGGTGCCGTACGTGGTACAGAGAGCGAGGGTTGCTTGTCAGGTAACCCATCTTGCTGGGCTGCTTGAACTGATTTTAGTTGGGTTCTGGCCTCTGCTAGGCGGGCCTCGAGATGTTCAATCTCATTTTGTATGGCCGTCTCAGGCCTGTGCTCGTGGGTTGCCATGGGGAGCCATGAAGATGAATGTGGAAGGTTGAAGCTTTCATTGAGTGAATGAAGTCGATCGGGCACCTACGCCTCTACTATGGAAAACACCCAACTCCCATCTCAACATACAATTATCTCATTAAAAAAAAAGATATCAGATATGTCCCAGGTAAACACAAATGCAATTAAAACCCAATCATTCCGATTTCCCAAGCCGAAACACCATGCTGATTCCATTAGAATTACCCAAATCATGGTCCATCATGCTCCATCAAGGTCGAACATTCTCTTTGTCCAGCCCATTCTTCCTCGCCCGTTCCTTGAGCTTCTCGGCTCGCCTCTGCTCAATTCTTGCCATCGCAGCACCTCGCCTCTCGGGTGAAAGATTGCTCCTTGACGTATGTCTAACCACGGCGTTGTTGTTGTTCGTGTGACTCGTGGTATCGGGGCCTCCAAGACGGACGAACTGGCTGCGAAGCTTGTCATCCTCCGGCTTATCTTGGCCGATCATGTCCATTCGGGATATCGATCTAGCGACAGTGGGCAGATCATCGACACCGGTTTGCTTAGATCTAGCCCCCGCCAGTGTGATGCCGTCATCCTGGGTCCGATCGGAGATCTCGCCTTTCGAATACCCCCTGTTCCTCGGGGACCTAGGAACGAACGGTTGCCATCTAGGCTTCTCGAGTTCCGGACGGCCCACGAGCGCGCCGGACATGGACTTGGTTGGCGACGGCTCTGGTGCCGAAGGTTCATGGCGAGTACCTTGGCGGTATTTTTCCCGGAGGCTTCGACATTTATCATCCAAGTCTCTTTCCTCCGCCGAGCCACGATTTTCTCGCAGTCCGAGTTTCTCGTTACTCCTGCGCGTCGTCCTCTCGTAGGAGCCTCGGGTGCGAGCCCCAACTGTTGCAGCGGGAACTTCGTCCACTTCTCCAACATCGTCATGCTGCGCCGTGCTGGGTTGGCCAACCTGGCTCTTGGCCTGCTGTTGCTCCGATGCGGCAGCTTTCAGAGTTCTAACTTCCTTCCTGAGTTCGGCAATCTTGCCGTGGGCGCGCTCAAGTACCGCCTTGGTATCTTCATCACGAGTTTGCCCTTCCTTCCTGAATGTTTCAAAATCATTCTTCAGCTGCTGGATTTCTTCGTCCTTTCTCTTCGATTCATCCTTGGCTTCGCGTAGTTGCGCCCTCAGGTCCCTCGCTCGGCCAGGCTCAGCATCTTGCGAGCTGAAGCCGACTTCCGCTCTAGCCGCTCGTTTCTCGGCTACTTTGAGTTGCTCCTTGAGCGATGAGACCTGCTCACGAAGAGTGCCCATCTCCCTCACTTGGGATCTGGCTCGACGCAGCTCGCGCTGCGTCTCTAACAAGGTTTTCTGTGTCCTTGGTGAGGTGGTTGCTAGTCTCCGACGACGCCCATTGGACTCAGCTTCCTCTTGTTTCTCCTGGAGGAAGTCCTCGAGCTGGTCTTCGAGGGCCTGAACGCGTTGCCGGTACTGTACAGCAAGCGCGGTCTGCTTGGTGAGCTTGGCTAGCAGCTCGGGTGACGCCTCCTCGGGAGTGTCCTGTTGCTGTGATATGATGTTGGATGCGTTCTGAGCAATCTTCTTCTCCATCTCAATGACCTTTTGCTGCTCGTCCTTGAGCATCTCAGCGAGTTCGATTGCCTCGGCATCCTTTTGTTGGGCGTAGGATTTTGCCAGCTGCTTATACTTGAGCAATTTCTCCATCTCGGCCTTGGCATCCTTGTGGTATTTCTCAAACTCCTCCTTCCAGAATCTTCCAGACTGTGAGTGCGGCTCGTTCAAGTCGAGGGTGATGTCGTGGGTGCAGTAGTTTTCCTGGTCAGCGTCCACATCGTCCTCTTCCTCCCACTCATCGTCTGAAAGTTGCTTCTTCTGTTGAGTCGTTGCCGTTTTCTTGTTGACGTTGGTAACCTTCTTTTGTCGTGCCTTCTCGAGTGCTTCATTCAGCCGGGTTCTCTTGTGGGGACCACCTCCATTTGAGGTCAATGGGTCATTGTTTGTTTTCGTAGCATCGTCCACCTCGCGGCCAAAGGAAACACGCTTTAGCCGGGTGGCCCCGGTGCCAGGAGTCAACAAGATGCCTTGTGGTTTCGAGTTTGGTGTACGGGCTCCTTGGTCTGTCGACGCACTTGCTTTGGTGTGCCTAGTGCGTGGTTCCTCACGAGGGGTTCCGAACAGAGCGCTCTTGAAGGCTCGAGCAGCGAAGACGGGCGCTGGAGTATCAGGAATATCAGCTTGCGTTGTGTCTTCTGGATCAGAATTGTCAGCATTGTGTGTGTCCGGAGTCGTAATGTCTTGGAGCAAGCAAGGCGCACCTCCAGCGTTGGCCGTGTCGACCGCGTTCTCGCCGCGTTTCAACATCCAGCCCAGCATCCTGGCTACTGTGTTTATGACAGAGCGGAACAACCCCCTAGCTAGATGCGATTAAAGCTAAGGTGCATCAAATCTGGGAGTAGTAATAGTGTCGTAGCGCAAAGTGGTTCTTGCCTGTTCCAAGCGTGTTGCGTGTTGCGTGTTGCGTGTGTGGTGTGGTTGGGGTGTGCGTATTTGGGGGTGTTTGTTTACTTGAAGTGGATGAAGTTGCCGTGGGGGGTCTTGTTGACAGCTATTGTTGTCAAGTGGGTAAAGAAGGTGCCAGTGCACACGAGACTTGGATTGGTTGGCCAATCAGGTGCACGACCTGGGACTGCCATTGGCCCAAACCTTGATACGACCTCCAGCGCATCTTCAGGGCCCCCAAGCTCGCTGCCCCTCCATTGGACGATTGGATCCTCATGCAGCCCTGCCAGCTGGCACACCTCAGGCGGTCACCGCCCTTCCAGGCTCTCTCTGGCGGTGCTCACCTCATTCAATCAGTGTTCGTCCAGACTCCAGAGTACCCCGCCACTAGTATCACCACACCTCAGCTCCAAAGTTCAACGTCACTTCACCCGTCTTTTCATCCTATCATCTCCCTCCTCAAACTCACATCTGCATCATATAACCCCCACCAACCAGCACATACTGAACCCGGTTTCACAATGGGCCTCCCTCAATGAAGCGTCACGGCTTTGCTGTGACACTTCGTTGGACCTCGCGCAATCATGGCGTGGAACGCATCTGGAGCATGGAAATCGCCGCTGAACCAGAACATCCCGAACCCAAATGACTCAAGCTTCCCTGGGCTAAATCCCACCACTCCAGATGCTGTGGCCAAGATCGACAACACTGAGATTCAAGAGAATGAGCTCCTTGCTCTAGAGGCCATCTATGGCGAAGATTTTGTCAACCACACTGGTGGGCAGAGTGCTTGGAAAGTTTGCAACCCCTTACCCTCTGCCGTGACTCAACCCCGGGTCTGCTCACACACATACGCATAGAAAACAGAACCAACGTTCGACATACGCATCAGGTCCTCCATCGATCATGATTTTTCGGTGACACTGGGTTTTGTTATGAATGCAACATACCCCAAGACCCCTCCTATCCTTACCGTCAAAGACCAAGGACACCTCCGAGAAGCTACACAGTTCAAGATTCAAAAATTTATTGAAACTCAGCCCAAGATTTTTGCCAAAGATGAGGAAGAGATGATCTATAAGATTGTTGAGGGTGTCCTGGAGATTTTGGAAGATGCTGCGCAGATTAAGGCGAATGGCAAGAACTTGCCTTCCCTTGAGGAAGAACGAGAACGCCATGAGGCCATGATAGCTAAGGCTGCACAGGAACAAAAGGAGAAGGAAGAGAAGGAAAAGGCGGAGCAGAGCAGGGAAGAGGAGAGAATGATGGCTGCCATGCTCCGGACCGAACTCGACCGCCAGGAACAAATCGCCAAGGAGTCCAAGAATGGCCGCCGCGCCAGCTCGACGCCGTTGCAGCCTTCGGACAACACGCCAGCGGATATCGAGAAACTCGAGTTTGATCAATTCTGCACTACCACGGATAAGTTAGGGGATCCAATCTCTTTTCGTGCCGTGGCAGGAAAATGCGAACCGCGCAAAGGACAGGTCTCTGTGGTCTACACAGTGCGGCCGGTGTTATCCAATGGCCAGGGAAGCCATACGATGGCACTCAAGGAGGCGAACCTGCGCCCGAACGGAAAGGATGTCAAGGAGTTCAAGAAGAAGCTCCAGATACTCGAAGCCAAGCTACAGGACCTCAAGCATACCAAGGGCCTCGTACATCGTCATCTTGTCGAAGTTTTGGATTTCAAAGTTGAGGGGAGCTCGGCCAGTGCTTCAGGGCCAGCCAGCGCATGGAAAGTCAGCATTCTCACCCCACTTGCCGATAAGGGCCCTTTGGAGGAGCTGCTTGATCTCGCTGGACGCCTGGAGCTAGGGAAAGTTCGCTCGTGGACCCGTGATCTACTCGATGCCCTCAGCTTCCTTCACAACAAGAATGTTTACCACGGCGATATCCACCCCGGTAACGTTTTACTATTCCGCGACAGCACTGGCGAGATTGTGCCAAAGATCTCAGATGTTTCCTATCAAAGGGAACTCCACAACATTTCCACGCAAAAGCGAGGGCTTCCAGGGCTCAATTCGGCCAAGTCCGCTTACTGGCTGCCTCCAGAGATAGCCGCAGCCTCCAAGCCTCAGTACTCATTCAAGACGGACATCTGGGACTTCGGCGTTGTCTTTGTGCAAATGATATTTGGATTAGATGTGCTACGAAAGTACTCGTCGCCCAAGAATTTGATGGAGTCTCTCATGCTTTCGCACCCTCTGCAAGAGCTGGTCAGCAGATTTTTCAAAGAAGACAAGAACAAACGCCCCCGCGCCTTTGAACTTGGTTCTAGTGAGTTCCTGGCCACTGATGCGCCGATTTTCTTCGAGGACTCCTCTGGGATGCTATCGAGCACTCCATCGCTTAGCTCACTCGTGGCACTCCCTACCAGACTAAGGCGAGAGTCTATGACAAGAGCATCCATATCATCCAGGTACGCCGAGGACTTTGTGGAAGAGGGAAGGCTAGGCAAAGGCGGCTTCGGAGAAGTGGTAAAGGCAAGGAAAAAGCTGGATGGGCAGATCTATGCTATTAAAAAGATAACCCAGCGCTCACAAGCCAGCCTCACAGAGATTTTGAAGGAAGTGAGACTTCTGTCGCAGCTCAGCCATCCAGCCGTTGTCCGCTACTACAATACCTGGGTCGAAGAGGTTGCGGATGTGGGTGGAAGTGACGCTGATACGTCGACTGATGCTATGACAGAGGATACGAGAGATACCGGATCTGACGGAATCGATATTCAATTTCACACTAGCACCGCCGGACTCGACTTCATCTCTTCAAATCCCCATGTGGAGTACGGATATGACGAGGAGTCCGACGAAGAAGACGAGGACGATGAATATTCCCAGGACGATGAACTGAGTTCCGATGATGATGACGACGCCACTGATGAACGTGCTGTGTCCCCTCTTAAGGAGAGGAACATGGCAATACGCCGGGCACGATTCCAGCGACCATATCGGACAATATTATACATTTCGATGGAATATTGCGAGAAACGGGTGAGGCTCTCATCGTTGGCCCTTCCAATGTGCATGCTAATACTTTCAGACACTGCGAGATCTCATCAGTCGCAACTTATACAAGAATACTCAGGAAATCTGGCGTCTCTTCCGCCAAATACTCGAAGGCCTCGCGCATATTCACAGCCTGAGCATCGTCCACCGCGATTTGAAACCCGAGAATATCTTTATCAGCAGCAGTGCTGATGGAGTGGATAATGTCAAGATTGGCGACTTTGGATTAGCCACCAGTGGGCAGTTCTCAGTAGATAAAGCCAACGCGAACACCGTCGATACAGATGACTTGACCAAGAGCATCGGCACTGCGTCGTACTCTGCGCCCGAAGTCAGGTCGGCTGCCCATGGTGTGTACAGTACCAAGGTCGATGTAAGTTCATATTTCCACTTGCCGAATGTCATCTGACAAGTGGCAGATGTACTCCCTCGGGATCATTTTCTTCGAGATGTGCTATATGCCCATGGTTGGCATGCAAAAGGCAGACGTCATCGGCCAGCTTCGCCGACCCAGGCCAATTTTGCCATCCGACTTCCACCCCGCTGCGAAGGTGCAAGGAGATATAGTTCTCTCGCTCCTCAATCACAATCCAAGAGAGAGGCCATCTAGCGCCGATCTCCTCAAAAGTGGAAAGCTGCCTGTCCAGATGGAAAGCGAAACTATTCGAAGAACTCTTGCTGGTCTGGCCGACCCAAGTTCACCTTACTACCGCAAGATGCTGTCAACGCTGTTTGCCCGTCCCGTCGAGCCTACCCGAGACTTTGCATGGGACATCAATGCTCCCCATCCCACGTCCGCGGAGCTTTTGAACCGGGGGATAGTCAAAGAGAACTTGATATCTATCTTTCGCCGCCACGGGGCTCTGGAGGCACCCAGAGGAGCTATTTACCCGCGGTCTTCTCACTACGCCGACAATGTGGTCCAGCTCCTTGATCAGAACGGAACAGTTCTTCAGCTCCCGTACGATTTGACCATGGGGCATGCCCGAATGATGGCAAAATCATCAAGCAACCCGCCAGTGCAGCGAACATTTACTTTTGGGAGCGTTTTCCGAGACAAGCAGGATACTGGGCAGCCCCAGATGTTTGGAGAAGTCGATTTTGATATTGTCACTGTCGACACCCTCGATCTGGCATTGAAGGAAGCTGAGGTGTTGAAAGTTCTTGATGAGATCATCATGGCCTTCCCATCATTGTCTTCGGCTCAGATGTGCTTCCATGTGGGTCACTCTGACCTCCTACAGCTCATCTTTGAGCATTGTGGTGTAGAGCCTGCCTGTCGGAGGGGAGCTGCCGATGTATTGAGTAGACTCAACATACACGGCTACACTTGGCAGAAGATAAGGACTGAACTGCGGTCACCAACCATCGGTATATCGGCCACCAGCGTGGACGAGCTTCAGCGCTTTGACTTTAGAGGTAAGCGTCCCTACGTAGTCTAACTTCCCTCACAGAGCTAATGGACCTAGATACACCTAACAAAACATTCTCGAAACTGAAGGGATTGTTTGAGGGAAGCGACATGTATCAACGAGCAGCATCAACTATTGCACATCTCAAGGAAGTGTCCGAGTATACCAAGCGTCTTGGTGTCAGTACCAAGCTCTACATAAACCCCCTCAACAGTCTGAAGGAGAGCTTCTACGTGGGCGGAATCCTCTTCTCTTGCCTCTATGACAGGAAAATGAAGGATGTATTTGCGGGTGGAGGTCGATATGACCACTTGATCAAGGAGCAACGACCCAAGATTGGAGGCCAAGTCCACGAGCGGCATGCCGTGGGCTTCAGCCTAGCGTGGGAGCGGCTAGCAAGGATGCCCAAGAATACTGGCAAGGCATTCCTTAAGAAGGGAGAAGACTCGGAGACTGGGGGTTTATTTGCAAGCAAACGAGTAAGTTTGGGCCGTGAAATCCGTCTATGATAAGCTAACAGTTTACCAGTGCGATGCCCTGGTCGCGAGCTTCGATGCCGCTGTTCTGAGGTCCTCTGGTATCGATGTCTTGCAGACACTTTGGGCGCAGGATATTAGTGCTGAGCTTGCCAAGGATTCAAGATCACCAGAAGATCTGATGACAAAACACCGTGACGACTCGTATTCGTGGATCATCATCATCAAGCAGGATTCCATGCTCAAGATCAAGACTGTCGGGCGAAAAGACGTTCCCGACGCCGATGTGCCGATGCCACAGTTGCTCCCGTGGATACGGAGCGAGATTCGCGAACGAGACTCCAAGGGGCCTGTCAAGCTGAGAGCTAGTGGCCCTCAGATGGAGGCACCAGTCATCGGCGATACGAAGCGCGAGCAGGATGTCAAAATTTTGGTGGGCCAGACGCGCAGCAAGAAGTTCAACCGGCGCACCGTGGTCGAGCAGGCCCAGATCAGGGCTGCCAGCCTGATGGAATCCTACCTTGACGGCCCCATCCTTGCGGTTGAGACGACGAGCGACCAAGTCATGGAAACCATGCAGGACACGAAGCTCTCAGAGCCCGAGAGCTGGCGCAGGGTCGAGCACGCGGTGACAACGTCGGAGAAGAAGTACGTGCGTGAGATCCACGACCAACTCGACACGTGGCGGTACAAGTTTGACAAGAAGGGAGGCTCGAGGCATTCTTTCCTGTATAACTTCAGGACAGGCTACTGTTTGTATTACGACCTGTCGGCCTGAGTTGGTTAGCGGTATTGAAATGCCAGGTAGCATATGCGGCGGGCGACTAGCATAAGCGTTTACAGAACCCATGCACATGGGTGGATCGGTATCATTTTATAAGTTGAATACATCTCAGCTAGGTATATATCGTATATAAATCATGTTAGGCAAGCAGGTCATAGTATGGGTTATTGAACAGAGAATCGTTATACCAGAGGCATGGTGCTTTTATGAATTCCGCCTTGATATATCTTGGTGGTTCCGACAAGTGCTCGTGTGCTTACCTGTATGAATTTGGCTACAGGGTAAGTGGCTGTGTTGGCCGTTTCCGGGCCGGCTTACTGAGATTACCTCGGGCTGGCCGCCTCTGGCGCCGCCTGTGGGTCCGACTCTCTCCCAAGGCCTTGTTTTTTTTTTCTTTGCAGCCTGGCTCCCTAGCCTGCGGACCGGCCAAGCCAGGCGGCGGGTATTTTTGGGTCCCCGGACTCGTACGAAGTGGTACTCGTAGCAGATAGGGTTGAGTCAGGCGTCAGATGGAATGTGTCAGGGCGCTTGGGGAGCATGCTTGGGGAGCATGCTTGGGGTTCTAGAATACTTGGGGCGCGTGCGTGAATGAGGCCTGGCTTGGGAACAGGGCAAACAGGGACGGTTGCTGAGAGCAGGCGTCACTTGACGACGAGCGCCATGCTACCGTGCCCAACTTGGTAGGTATTGATGCGTACCTACGTATCCGTACGTACGGAGTACGTGGTAGGGAGTATCCATCGTGGTGCAGGTGACGGGCCTGGCGTGACCCGGCCGGTGGGTGAGACGATGAGATGACGGGGCCAGACCCTGCAGTGGCTTCAACCCAGGTTCCTATCCGGGCGGCTTGGGCGTCATCGCACCCGTCCATGACTTCCGCCTTCCAGATCGTTGGCCCGCAGTCCGCTCCGCTCAATGACTCTTGCAGCCTGACAAACCTGAGTTTACCTGACAGACCTCCTTGCCTGCTAAAAACACCACCAAACCCAACTGTGGCAACTCTGCTTTCCTTTCGCCCACAGCACCGGTTTGTCCACAAATTCTGAATCCTGACGGTTCCTGGCAAATCCAGACCCTGCCCGCGCCCTGCCCGCGCTTCCGTCTTGCCCCTCGGGCCTCCCCCTCCGAGACCGCCTTTCCTCCCACTCGATCCTCGCTCACTCCTCGCCCACTCCTCGCCCACTCCTCAACACTCCTCAACACCCAACTCCAGCTCCTGCCTCCCTCTACTATCTCCAAACAAGGACATTCTCCGCGTCCGCGCCCACTCAGCGTATTCTCCTTAGCGACGCCTCAGCGACACCTTTCCACCGCGCCCCCATACAAACCCTCGTCTCTCACCATGGCTCTGAAGCGACTGACGCAGGAGTTGGGGCCCCTCGAGCGGGAGAAGTGGGTTAACATCGAGGTAGCAAGCATCCTGGGACTCGCCCTCTGTGAGGATGTGCGCTGATTTTGATTCCATAGCCCGATGAGTCCAACATGCTTCGCTGGAAGCTGGGGCTCTGGGTTGTCAACCCAGAGAGTGTCTGGCACGGGGCGTACCTAAGGGTAAGTCACACTGTGCCTGGCCATGTACGACCACATACGGTGAAGCTGACGAGACCATTGCTGTAGGCAGAGATGCGGTTTCCCAACGACTACCCCTACCAACCTCCGACTTTCCGCTTCCTTACCAAGAATATCTGCCATCCCAACGTCTATCCCGACGGCAACCTCTGTATCTCGATTCTCCACAAGCCCGGCGATGATGCCCAGTCTGGCGAGCTCGCGAGCGAGCGATGGAATGTTCTGCACGGCGTTGAGTCGGTCCTCCGCTCCGTGCTCCTCCTGCTCGACGATCCCGAGATCAACTCCCCCGCCAATGTCGATGCCGGCGTCCTCTACCGCGACAACCGCGCCGAATATAACCAGGAGGCCAAGGAGACGGTTGAGAAGTCCAAGAAGGACATTCCTCCGGGCATGACTATGCCCACAACCGAGGACCTGGCGCCCGCACCGGTCAAGCCCGTCGAAGACGATCCAGACTTTTGGAATATGTCGGAAGAGGACGACGACTTTGGGGGCAGTGACAGTGACATGGACGATTTCGAGGAGGATGACGACGACGATGACTACAAGAGCAACTGACGGAGCCCAGGAGGAGGGTCTATCCATCTCGAGCGCAATAGCATAGCGGATTTTATACCTGGGATTGGAGGCGTTTATGGATTTGGTTTGTGCCCGGGTTACCAATGCATACGGCATATGCATACTCGTGCAGCGCGACCTCGGAGCAATGTGCAATTTAGGCACCTGGACATGGTTTTTTGTTTCTTCGATTCGCTACATCATAAATATAGAAGCGAGGATCCGATCTGAGGCTCTCTTCAGGTCACCAGACGAATTTGATCCTGGTTGTTTATAACTAATAGGGTGTCCGATGTGTTTGTGGGAGTGACTACGGCCCAGTGCTGGGATTGAAATTGCACCACACCTTTAAAAGCCAAATAAAAGGAATGGCGGATTAGGAAGTACCAGTCAGCCTCAAGTGTTGATTCTTAGGAAGCGCGTCCAGTCATCTGCTTGCGTGGCTGCACTTCGTCATCGAGGGGGGACATGATGGGGGGGTTTTGCTTATCTTATCGGGGGCGGCGGTTGCCAAACATGCTTGCTTGCTGGTGTTGGGCCAATGCGTCCGTCATCGCGGCAATGGGTCTCGCTACGTGCAGCAGCAAACACTCCAACAACGGTCAACTCTGACCAGCCGTCAGCCACCGTGTGAATTTCTGCCTCCTTATTCATCTTTTTTTCTGGAATCACGCGACTTTATTCCATTTTCGCACCTGCATTTGTCTTTGTCAGCCGACTTCTCCCACCCGTCGACGAACCCAGACCCCGAGGTTTGGAGCTTCCCTGTTTCGAGCCTCGAGCTCGACGGGAGGGGCCGATTACGAAGCAAGCTGAACGAGAGGAGACCGGCCCTATGAGCGAACAGAATTAGAAAGAGACC
This sequence comes from Amphichorda felina, assembly GCA_016490725.1. Classification (NCBI taxonomy): domain Eukaryota; kingdom Fungi; phylum Ascomycota; class Sordariomycetes; order Hypocreales; family Bionectriaceae; genus Amphichorda; species Amphichorda felina. The sequence goes on along the minus strand of JAEMHR010000030.1, from coordinate 150,962 downwards.
TTTATCTTGGACCTCGCAGAGATTATACCATGACGGATCCATTCGAGGACGACATCGCCACGGTGATGGAGGTTACCGGCCTCGTCTCCGTCGATGATCGTAGCTTGGTCATACAGGCGCTCAAGGTGAGGCTGATCCTCTACAGAACCCGCTGTTTGCGAGACTATGCACTGACTATTCGAGGGATAGAGTGTACGATCGGTCGAGAACGTCATCAACGAATTCTACAACGATCCAGACGGGGTACGAACCTAGCTACTTCGCTAGACGGCATTTCGTCGCTAACGCCGACAGTTTCGGAGGAAATACAGCTCAAAATGGGACGACGGAATGTTTAGCGCGGACAGAGACGGCTCCCAAAATGCAGCTGGAACCTGTATGTCGGGCCCCCTGTCATGTGGGACAGTACTGATCTTCGGACAGCTTTTCACATTGAGGCCCCGGACCAGACCCCTCAGAGTGAGGTAATCTATGGCGTAGAGCCACCTTCAGATAGTCAAGTGGGCGCACCATCAAGGCCCCCCTCGAGAGCGAACGCCCCGTCGCCCCTGGAGCGGGTCGTGGACTGGACAGCGTCTAACGCGGGCGGTACTCAACCCTTCCCCTCAGGCATATATGTGAGGAAGCGCTGACATTCGGCAGCTGTTCCACGTTCACACGCGCAAGAAGAAGAGGAGATACAGCGAGCTCTGCGAGAGTCGGCACAGGAAGCTGGCATTTCTATGCCCGTGCAAGAGTCAGGCGTTACGGAAGCTTTGATGGCAGCCCCGCAGTTTGGCCCAGCTAATCGTGATGATTATGATGCTTCGCAGTGGTCCATGGTTCCAACTGCAATGACAGCCCCAATAGAGCCACAGGCGGCTCCTTCGAAAAGGAAGAGAGAACAAGGGACACCAGCATTCCTAGTGCAAGGGCCATCCGAGTTTGGCTCTCATCGACTCGGTGCCTTCTTGACGATTTTACATGAGATACCTCTAGTTCGCAACCTGCTGCTTCAGGCGGGAAGTCCTGTCGCATCATACGGCCACAACACGCAATGGTGGAAAGGCCAACAGATACTCCTACCGCATGTTCTGGCTCGACTAAGCGCCAGGGAGGCCAAAATGGAAGATGGGCCCGAAATGGTGAATTTTGAAGAGGAGCTTCACAGACTGATGGCGTTCCTAGACTCGACCGAGCGGAGTTACGGGACTGTTGCTGTGCTTGCCCACCTTATCCCCAGTGCTTGGACTGCGATTGAAAGGCAATTCTGCGAATTTCTCGGAGCGCGGAACGCGTTAGAGAGGAACCCGTTCTATAGCTCTGTTGTCATAGAAAAGGCACAGGGCGAGGATGACGGGGCTGAGGAGCAGAAATTTTGCGTGCTCGAGTCGCAGGCTACGAAGCAGGACTTCGCCTCTATCAAGACGCTGTACGAGCTGCTCGATCACATAATGTGGAGCGACGTGCTCAGCTGGTACGAAGACCCTGACGAGGCCAGGATGGCCGTGTTGCGTGACATGGGGGATGTTTTCACGATTGACATGGCGGGTGAAGGGCCCCCTAGGTCAACTGCCTTCAGCATACCCGAGGAACTGTATCCCGAGAGATGGCTCGAGAGCCGTAAAGATGAGGCCCTTCGGATACAGATGGCTTGGAAGGAAACGAAAAACGCCATAGTCAAGGTGAATGAGGCCAAGGCGAAACTCTACCAGTTGCATGATGTCGAGGCCGGGCGCGTCCATGACAAGAGGCAGGTGGCTATGCGCGCTCAAGAACGATTCGATGCTTGCTGCGAATACCTCGAAGGCCGAGGCCGCTTTCGCACGGTGGAAGAGTCGGGCTTTGACCTGGACAAGTACCCCGATTATCGTACCGCTCCCTGTCAAATGACGGATGAGGAGAAGGCACTCCACAAGAAGCTTCGGGACTCCATTGGCTTTGCGCAGCGAGTGCTTGATGACTGGAGGAGCAAGATGGACGGTGAGCCGCGAGATCAAGCTGTCTAGACGCTCAAGGTGCTAACCATTTCTCCAGACCTCAACCAGGAGTTGAAGCAGATCGAGGCGAAGCAGCGTTTCCTCGGAAAGCTCCTAACCGAACCCAACAAACCCGGGCGCCCTAAACCCATGACCTGTAAGAAGTTCTTGCTTCAGGGTATCGCAGCGGGTTCAGACGTGGTGTACGTTTGCCGGCGCTCCAAGGTGGATCTGATAGAGTTGGATGATGAAGCACCAAAAGCGGCAACAAATCAATGGTGGCGATTGGCCTATGTTCCGAGCGACGAGGCAAACCCGGTCAAGGCTGAGGTAGGCATGCCCGCTGCTTGATGTTTGTACCGCGCTGACACATGACAGGAACTGGATTACGCACAGGTCCTGGACCGCGTGTGGGAGGACACTAGAACACCGCTTTTGGTATATGCATCTGAAAAAGCCGTCTACGCCGACTCCGTTTCGCTGCCTAATGCACTGGAGCGGTTTGTCAAAGCGGACAACAAGGCCTTCCGCCAGGAGCTGCATCAGGAGGTGTCAGACCATTCATGGGAGAAGGAGGCTGGAGCCGCCGAGGTCAAGTCCCCGTCAAAGCGAAAACACCGTGCTGATAGTATGGACTCAATGGCGAGCGATCGGGCCTCCGCGGGGAGCGAGGATAGCAAGAGAACGCACGACATCTTTGTTGAGAGCGACAAGGACGATGAGACGGTGGCAGTTGGACCCATGCAGAAACGCGCGTATGGCGAGCAACCGGACAAGGACCGTATGGATCTGGATGTCTCTAACGCAGCCCCAGTCTTGCCTAAGCGGCACCAGGCATCGACCGAGAACACCTCGACCACCCTGACACCGGCCACCCTGCCTCCTGGCGAGGGCGGGTCCCCTGCTTCACGGGAGACTCAACAGACGACGCCATCCGAACCAAAGGAGGCCACAGGAGACTCTGCCCTCGAGGAAACTAAGGGGCCGGAGATGCAGGAACGGTTCCAGATGCCCACTCTTAGAAGACTTCTCTCCAGTGAGAAGTCCGAGGCAAAGCCCAACGAGGCCGGAGATATGGAACTTGAATGATAGTTTCATCGCCGGAATAAGAAACAGTTGGAAGATAGGCAACTTGCCCTGTGAGACTTGAAATGGTCATGATCATCGCTTGGCGTTAGGAGCACACGGTTTCGGTGAACAAACAGTGGCACGGAAAACCCCCCCTGTACACGGCATAGCGAGTAGCGATAATATGACTCGGTATTTTGATCCTCTCCGGTGCCAAGGGTGCCTCACGCTTGGTACTGCTGCCAACGAGGCCCTGTGATTGGGGCAGATGACTTTGACTGCTGAATCCGGCGATCAGGGTCCAATGGTACATTTGATAGAAGGTTCTGGAAGGTTCCATCAAATCGGGCCGGCGACCTCCTATGAGCCGGGAAAGAACACTTGCAGGACCTGGTACTACTGTTGCTTTGAGTAGCCATTAGGAGTTACTAGTATCGAATCATATTCGATTAATCTGCCATTTCCTAGGTAGTCTTGAAGGGTTGTCTGCGAGTTCAAGGGTTAAACTTGAGTCATAGGGCCTCTAGCTTGCAGCTCAGGCTGCAAACGTCCGAGCAATAGGCCACAAGGGAAAAAGGGCAGGAAAATTGGCAAAAATAGATCCAATTAAACCGGGAAGGCTTTATCTTATCCGAAGAGCACTGATATATTCCACATGCTAGGGATGGTGGCCGTAGTGTATCTTTGTCCTCGGGAACATCTCATGCCAGATTTACTACGTCACCATAGCGAATCTTCCACAAGGTCCCACGCCCCACAACCCACCGACCTGGAGAGAGCTCCCCTCGAGTCTCGAGACCACCTCTGCCCACTGGCATTTGACTTCGTTCACTTCCGCCCTCCTTGCTTGCCATCATTCCACGCACAACCATTTGCACTTTTCATCTCTCGTCATCCCCCAAGCGTGAGATTTTTCTAATCCCTTCAACCCGGATCTCAGCCCACCAACTCATTGCCTACGATATACACCAAAACCATCGGTGACGTCGATTGCTACGCACCATGGTCCACGAGACTAAGCTTTACGACTCCCTTGGCATCAAGCCGGGGGCGTCGCAAGATGAGATCAAGAAAGCCTACAGGTAAGCTTTCAAACATTTTCCTCGCGAATTTTCGCCCATGACGGTTGTCGCATCCTGAACCCCGGTCACCCCACCATAACGATGATAACAACATGCTAACCGCGCCCCCACGAACAGGAAAGCAGCTCTGAAGTACCACCCCGACAAGAACAAAGACGACCCCAGCGCCGCCGAAAAATTCAAGGACTGCTCTCAGGCCTACGAGATCCTGTCCGACCCCGAGAAACGCAAGATCTACGACCAGTATGGCCTCGACTTCCTCCTCCGGGGCGGCCCACCGCCTCCGGAGCCGGGACAGAACCCGTATGCTGGCGCTGGTGGCGCGCCCAACTTTGGCGGCTTCCAGAGCTTTGGGGGCATGCCTGGCGGTGGCGGCGGCGGTGCCCGGACGTTCCACTTCACGACGGGAGGTGGAGGCGGGGCTGGCGGATTCCACTTCACAAACCCCGAGGATATTTTCGCCGAGTTTATGCGCAGTAGCGGTGGTGGTGGTGGCGCTGCGAGGGGCGGCGGTATGGACGATGAGGACTTTGACATGTTTGGAGGGCTTGGCGGTGGAGGGCGCGGAGGACAAGGCGGTCCCAGGATGAGGACTACGTTTGGAGGCGCCGGCCCTCGTGGACGGGAGGCAACGCCTGAGGTCTTGTCAGTCGATCGCCCTCTCCCCATATCTCTGGAGGATCTCTTCCACGGCACCACCAAGAAGATGAGGATCAAGGCCAAGCGGTACGACGCCTCGGGCAAGCAAATCACAAAGGACCAGATCCTTGAGGTGCCGATCAAGCCTGGCCTGAAGAAGGGGTCCAAGATCAAGTTCAAGGGTGTCGGCGACCAAGTGGAGGGCGGTAGGCAAGACCTTCACTTTATCATTGAAGAGGTGAGCACCAATGTTCCCCCGATAGCTATGCGGACAGCATGCTAACAATTCTATAGAAACCACACCCCCTGTATACCCGGGAGGACAACGACATCGTCTACAATGTCACACTGGAGCTCAAGGAGGCACTTACCGGCTGGCATCGGACCGTCCCAACCATTGATGGAAAGCAGATCAACCTGGACAAGGGCGGGCCGACACAGCCCGGCAGCGAGGAGCGTTACCCCGGCCTGGGCATGCCCATCTCGAAGAAGCCAGGCCAGCGGGGTGACTTTGTCATCAGGTTCAAGGTTAATTTCCCCTCAAGTTTGACAACGGAGCAGAAGCAGAAGTTGCGGGAAATTCTATAAACGACGGCTATGGGCAAGTATCGTTGCGACATGACACATGACAGTTTATTTTTGGTGGGAGACACTTGACGATATGGACAAAGCAAGGGCCATACGACTGCAGAGGCTGTGTCTGAGTAGGCACGACTTCAATGACCATCTGTGGGCTTGACGAATAAAATGGGAGGCGTTACGGCGTTGGGGATTTGTTTTGTATATCTGCAGCTTGCCGGTGGGAGGGGGGCAGACTGGCCAGCGCTTGGGAGAGCCTGGAACAGAGGTGGGCGGTTAGCGTTTGATATTCGGTCGGAGTAGATGGCAGGCAGATATAATATATCATTAAGTCGTGTGCATTCTTGAAGAGGCATTGTTGAAGTCGGGCCGTCTGGTCTATGGGAACACTGGTGGGACAAGTGATTGATTGTTTGCCCATGCGTTATTTATCTTGTCCAACTGGCAACGGCACGATGCATCTGAGATGAGCCAGAATGTATACAGGATAATAGTCCGTATTATCAAATGTTTGAAAGGGTGTCGAAACAACTAAAATTTATGAGCCTGTTCCTTGCTTGGGTGTCGGGAGGAACCGTGCTGGACCTTGGCGGAAATTGATGACGACAGGGTCATGATTGGGAGGGGCACTACGAACCATCTAAGGAGGGGGAGGGGCACCCTCCGGCGGGGTGGGAGTCTTTAATAACACGACCATATTGCACCAATATAAAGCGTCAAGACACACGTGGTTTAATGTCGGCTCCGCATGGAGCTCTGAGACGGGACGCGCGCACTCCTTGGTTACATTACTTGTTGCAAGGCAGTACGGAGTATTACAGGCTCGCCTCCGAATGTATCTGCCCGGTTTCCCGATGGCTGGTACGGGACGCGAGCTCTGAGGTATTTTCGAAACCATTGAGTGAAGCTCAAGCTGAAGTCGGTTGCGCTCGCCCGCCGTTGGGATCATTTAAACTTTTCCACCCTCCCTCCAGCTCCTTCCACAACGCCGCGCCCACCCACTACTGCCCATTGACTTTGGCCGTGCCTGCCCTGCCTCTGGTGACCCACTTTTCCGGACTTGGAGCTTCCTTCCACTTGCTCCTCTTTTGTAAGTCGCTCGGACCTCTACACCACTCCTCCACGGTTCAACAGCTCCCAACCTCCCACCCTCCCTGATTTCCGGCTCGCTCTGCCATTCTCTACAAAGTGCCCATCTCATTCAGACTCTCACTAGACCACCTCTTCTTAACTACACCTCTATAATACCGCCAAGATGCCTCAGGTCAGTCCAGTGTGCTCCTCTACTGCTATTTCTCAGATACCCCAACCAAGGAGTTTACTAACCCCAGTCTGGCCCGCAGATCAGCACCCTCCTCTTTGACTGCGACAATACCCTCGTCCTCTCCGAGGAGCTGGCCTTCGAGGCCTGCGCCGATCTTATCAACAAGATCTGCGAGGAGCGCAACGTCGACCTCCGCTTCACTGGCCCGACTCTTATCCTGGAGTTCGTTGGCCAGAACTTCCGTGGGATGCTCACCTCCCTCCAGGAGCGCTACAACATCAAGATCGACCCCAAGGATCTCGAGACCTACGTCCGCCAGGAGGAGGACGCCGTCATTGCTAAGCTGCGCGCGTCCCTGCGCCCCTGCGACGGCGTCGACGAGCAGCTCGAGCGCCTGAGTGCCAGCGGCAAGTACCTCCTCGCCGTCGTGTCCTCGTCGGCGCTCCGCCGCGTGCGTGCTTCCATCGAGAAGGTCGGCCAGGACAAGTACTTCCCCGGTGATGTGGTCTTCTCGGCCGCCACGAGCCTGCCCAAGCCCACGAGCAAGCCTGACCCGGCCATCTACACATTTGCTCTCGAGAAGCTCGGCAAGAAGCCAGAGGAGGCCATTGCCATCGAGGACAGCAAGAGTGGCACCCTGAGCGGCACCCGTGCGGGCATCAAGGTCGTTGGGTACGTTGGTCCCTACGAGGCCGACAAGAAGGAGGAGATGGTCCAGGTGCTCAAGGATGCGGGCGCCGCCGTCATCATGCACGACTGGTCTGAGTTCCCGGCCATTCTCGAGAAGATTGAGGCTGGCCAGATTTAACTGGCAGTGCTTTGCGGGCACGAACCAAACGTAGGGGGCGCTCTTCAAATGCAGAAACATGCAGAAAGAGGAGATGTTAGGTAGCATCGATAGACATGCACGACGCAATGAGAGCCTGGTTTATTTTCGCCAGTCCATCAGGAAGCTGTTGACGCTCTGCAATGTGTTCCTGCTCGGGTTTGCGCCTGGGTAGGCTGTCATGATGGTCCCCAGCCTGACCTTAACAAAGGACTTGGTGAACGACATGTTCTCATCTGGGACACGGAAGATGCCCTCGTCATCAAAGAGGTAGCATGACAATGCCAGAGCTGTTCCCACCGATAGATCTCTGCCTGACTCACATGCAATCACAATCTGGCGTTGGGTATCGCCCGATGTGACCAGATTCTTGGACGCGAAAGCGCAAATTTCGGGAAGCGCTAGACGGAGGTTCCTACTAGCTGCTTTTGACTTGCCGAGCCCGACTTCCATGTATTTTGGGGACTTGACCCATGTGTCCTTGGGAGTGATTTCGGGCGTGAGAGCAATGCAGCAGCACTCGCTTGAGGTCGAGGGGTCCAGAGGCAGGGGGCACACGGAGATGCGGGGCGTGAGCCGCGTCTTGCTGTCGCTCTCTGTCCTGGAAGCCCTCTCCTGCTCAACGAGCGTGGCAATCAGGCCCGGCAGGTCGTCCTCAGAGGTCTGCAGGAGCCTGTCGGCGTTGCTCCAGAAGATTTCGGGGGTCAGCCCGTGGGCCCAGTTCTCGGTGTCGTCGGCGGCGCCCTGGATGTAGCCCCCCTCGTCGGCCTCGCTGCCGGCGACGACGCGCCGGCTGGCGGTGCAGCATATGACAGGGCGGTAGTCCTCGAATACCTCGCCCTTGCCCCTGGCGGTGCCATCGAAGGCGGTGTCTTGGGTCACCCAGAAGGGCCTCAGGGGCTTGGTGAGGGTGGTGGGGAGAGATAGGTTGAGCTCCTTGATGGACGCAAGGAAGGATGGGATGAGGGCGGAGATTTGGGCGTGAGTGGAGGGGGAGTAGGAGGGAGGTAGGAAGAGGCGATGGGAGAGGGGGTTATAAGGGAGGAGAACGAGGTTGAGGACGTTGCACCATATGGGGATGGTGGCGGAGAGAGCATCGGGCATGCCTAGGATGGTGAGTGAGTGAGTGGGTTGCCTTATGAAAAGAGAGGCATGTTATGTGACAAAAACTTACGCTTTCCGCGACGCGTTGAGTCTACAACAATGATTCTGCAATACCTCAGCCTCTTGTATCTACCGAGAAAAACTGAAAAGTTATGAAGTGGATGAACATACCCGTCATTCTGCTCTATCATGTCCACCAGATGCAGGTTCAGCCGGCGGGTGCTGAATTTCCACGCCCGCTCATGGCCATCCGTGCTCTTGAAGTACGCGCTGCCGGACTTGTCGCTGGGGGAAATGTACCAGCTTCCGCAGCGCTCGTTGGCGACGAGCGGCCTCCCGCCATAGGCCTCGGCGGCGGCAAGGACGAAGCGCGCGTCGGCCTGGATGGAGGCGAGGCGGTTGTGGATGGAGAGGTTGGTGCGCCGGAGGGAGCCCAGGAGATGGGACAGCGAAGGGGTCTGCTCCTGGGGGAAAATTATGTCCTTGTATTGTGGCTCGGGCATTTTTAATCGAGATGTTAGTGGGCGAGGTGGTGTTGGAGATGCGAAGTTGGTGAGTTTGTGGGTCGTGAGACAACATTTGAACTCAAGGTCATTTTAAGACCCCCATTGAGGTAGACTCCAATTTTTTAAACATTTCATATGTTAACAAACATGGCCACAACAACCTGTGAAACTGCGACCTGCGCTTCTATACTCCTTCAAACCCCATTTTGGGATATACTTGAAACTCTCTAATATATAACATTCGCCAATTACACCAGTTTCCATTCGCCGCCCTCGATGGCGATGCTAACCTCGCGCCCCTCGTCGATACTCCTCCGACCCGCCTCGAGAATGGCTGTCGTGGCGATTGTGTTCTTGAGCGTCGGTAGGCCCTTGGCATCGAGGTCATCCAGGGTAGCCTTGCCCTCGTTAACGGCGCGGCACCCGTCGATGAACTTCTCGATCGACACGTAGCCGTAGCCCGTGTGGCCCTGGAAGTTGCCATCCTCGTCGGGCGCGTAGCGCATGTAGAAGGGGTTGAACCACTGCAGCTGACCGACGCCGTCGTCTGCGACGTCGTAGCCGCGGTGCGCCTGGTCGACGCGGATCTCGCCGTTGGCGGCAAGGTAGTGGAAGTACTGGTTGGTGTGGATGCCAGCGCGCTCAGGGGCCGTCCACGAGGCCGTGTAGACGCCCACGGCGCGCTTACTTGGCTCTCCCGTCTTGGCCCAGGTGACTAGTAGCGAGATGGTGTCCTCGGTCTCGTCAGCGCAGCCCAGGTCGACGGCGACGCCCTTGGAAGATGAGGCCGACACCTTGACAGGGACGTAACCGCGGTCCTGGACCATGGAGTCGCAAATGTCGACGTGGTGGCTGTTGAGATAGTAGGAAATGTCCGACTCCTTGCCCGCCCAGGACTTGAAGGTCTCGAGCTGGTACTTGGGCTGGGACATGTACGAGTAGAAGTAGTTGAAGTCGCCGAGATTCTTGGCCTTGAAGCGGGCGTCCGAGTAGGCCGGGTCGAAGCGCTTGTGGTGCTCAACGAAGACATAGACGCCTTTTTCGCGGGCTCGCCGGATGAGGTCCTGGTGGTGGTCAAGCTGCTTGACGGCAGGCTTGGTGAGAAGGACGTGGATGCCACGCTCGATGGCGTAGAGGGCGATGGGGTAGTGGCTTGGATCGGGGGTGAAGATGGTGATGGCATCGCCGGGCTTCAGGCTGTCGATGGCGGCCTTGTAGGCGTCGGGGTCCTTGGTGTTGTTGTCCGGGAACGAGTCAAAGGAAGTATCGAGGCCGTTATAGGCCTGGGTGATGTTCTTGTTCAGGTGCTCACCTATGTATGTCTTGTTAGCTTTCAAACACAGTCCAAGATTGAGGGAGGCATACATACGAATGGCAGGGAATTTGGTGCCGTTGACACCAACCATGCCCAGGTTGCCCACCTTGCCGCGCCTGCGAAGGTCGAAGAGAGTGAGGCCAACGACGCCAACCTTCTTGTCTGAGGCAGAGGCAGCACCACCAACAAAGCCGGTGGTGTACTCGCCAGTACCGACCTATGAAGGACGTGTAAGAAGGGATTCCGGCTAGCAACAGATTGCAAATATTTACCATCAACACATTTGGGGCAGCCATGACGAATTAGGGACTCGTGGATTGACGGGATGTGGTGTTGAAGGGATGAGAGAAGGAGCAATTGGAGATGTCGTCCAAGTTGCAAGTGGAAGGAGGGGAGCAGCGAGTGATATACTGCCAACAACAACAAGATGTATAGATTACCAGCACCACGCGGCCGGGGGCTCAGCTATGGATAAGAAAAGGGCGGTTTGAGCTGTGGTTTGGAGATGAGGTAGGGATCGTGAGTCTGTTACGGAGAAATTGGAGAGCTGGAGGCTGGAGGGGCAGTTATTGGAGGGAAAAGTACCCCGCCTCACGAAGTCACGAACCTCCAACCGCCGTCATTCAATTTATGGATGGATCAGCTCGATTCTCTCGGTCTGCCAGGGTGCACTCTATAGCGACTGTGCTACGGTTATGTTACTGTCAGCATCTTACACGTCCTGACACCTCAACATACCTTCTCTCTCGCAATGGCGGCAATGACGGCAATGACGTCTCAGCAATGGCAAAATGTTGGCAGATGGATTCGCATTTTCACGATATTGCGAAGTCCATATTGAGTTATGCTCGGCGAATGTGGCCTAATAGAGCAATGGATACCAGGTTAGCGCCAGCCAGCCAGAACTCTGGGACCAAGGCGAGTGGGAACTCGAGAAGGTGCCTGGCCCAAGGCCGGAGCCAGCCCTCTGGGTGAGGGACAGAACTGCGAAACTTGCAAGTTCGAAATTCCACCTCAGTAGTGCCCCTCCCCCACGTCGTCGACCCCGCACCAACTCCCCTGCGACTCGTCCAAACTTCTCCATCAACAACTAACCGTCGGGCAATTCAGCCGCATCCATCTCTATTCGTGGAGCTCTAGCCCTTGATATCCTCGTACAGGCTTGCATTTATACCTCATCAACACTCTGGGATATGATGTGATCTTTCTCTGTGTTATAGCCTGAATAGTAGTAGATCACACGACACCCTGATCATTCACGGCCGATCGCCTCGTACGTAAATCCCTTGTCGGGGGAGGGCGCCTCCCATTGGTGGAAGAACCGTCGACGGCATTTTTCCGCCGACTTCACTGTGGGGACGCGCCTGCCTGTCACCGGCCTCGAAAAACTCACATCTTCACAGACTTCAGGACGAACCAACACCCAGCTCTGACGCTCCCGATTGCTTCGTTGCCGTACCCTCCTATTCTGAAAAGAATCTGGTTCATCCTCCTAACATGCATCTCGGTCTGTCGCCCGCGTCTTGGCTGGACTTGGGACGAAGATTGTCCCAATTTGGCATTCTCCCTGCCGCCATCATCGGGCAACAGGCCGACCGGTCCCATCCGATGCCAGGCTCCGCAACCAGTCGTCAAAGGCCTGCTCCGCCGATCCACCTTAGCCACCTCTGCCACCTCTGAACGCTCCTGGAGGCGCTGTTGGCGGCTTCCCCCCGAGCCATCCCCCGAAATCCCGACGCACCTCCTAACCCTCGATTGGACATGAACGAGACCCTTTCCGGCGCGACCTGCGAGTCCCAAGTCACAAGATGATGGTTACACTGCGTCTGCGTCTTCTCGTGTCTGCTGTTTTCCCCAGACTGCGATCCCCGTCGAGGCTAGCCCCTAGACGAGAATCCACCGGTGGAACACAACTTGTTGGACCACGATCAACGTCTCGATCATCTCTAGCCGTTGCTCGAGAGCCATCTCGGTCCTAGACCGCGCCCCTGTCCATTCATCCCACGCTCTTAGTCCCATTTAGCTCATCGCTACCATGTGGCTTCACTGGCTTGTCGGTCGTCAGGCTCCCTCCCCATGTCTCCTATCATATTCTCTAGCTTCAACGAGGCCAACAGGACTGTGCATGTGTCCTCGCCGTCCTCGCCCAGACGTACCCAGAATGTCACGGCCTTGCAGCCCCTACAACTGGCGGATTCAGCATGTTCGAGCGTCTTCCCATATTGCTTCCCATTTATTTTCTCCGGCGCCATTGGATACCACATTCGCCGTCTTACACCACACCCTCCTCCACTTGGTCACTTTAGCTCTCGGGTCCCATCTCTTCCCGTCCACACACCCCAGCGCGAGCGGTCCCCATCGGGTCATCGCGACATGGCGTCCCATCATTCGGACCAATGTCCTTGCGAGCCAATTGGTGTCCATTCGGTACTCAGTCAATGCTCAGCCGACGGGTAGCCCAAGTCCGGCCACCAGTGTGGTACAACAGTCCCGAGCCCTTAGTAGTACTCTTTTTGCGTATCCCCTGGCTGGTTGGTTTTATAAGTAATACGTACAAGCCCGGCCCCTGAACTAGAATCCAATCCCTCATTCTCTTCTGTTGCCAAGTATTTGATCTAGTCCGCCACACAGTGTTCGGCGCCCATCTTACCTCACCTCACCTTGCCCGTTGCTGCCCCCCCTGCATCGGCAATCCGACTCCCACAGTCAGCGTCAGTCATGACAGCCACCAACGGTTCCTCGAGCAATGGCCACGCCGCCCGTCGCACATTGCCTTGCGGCATCTATGCCCCTACCATGACCTTCTTCGATCCCGTCACTGAGGACTTGGACATTCCCACAATCAAGAAACACGCTGAGCGTCTGGTACGCAGCGGCCTCGTTGGTCTCGTGACACTTGGCTCCAACGGCGAAGCGGTTCACTGTACCCGTGAAGAGAAACTGGCTGTTACTAAGGCGACACGCGAGGCACTTGATGATGCCGGATTCACGTCGACACCCATCATCTTTGGCGCAACCGATGGCAGCGTTCGCGGCACCGTCGACTTGTGCACGCAGGCAGCCGGTGTTGGCGCCGACTACGCCATGCTTCTCCCGCCGTCATACTACAAGGCCCAGATGGACGCCGAGGCCGTCTTCAATTACTTCATCGCGGTCGGCGACAAGAGCCCTCTCCCCATCATCATCTACAACTATCCTGGCGCTGTCTCCGGCATCGACCTGGACAGCGACACGCTGCTCAAGCTGGCTGAGCACCCCAACATTGTCGGGACCAAATTTACCTGTGGCAACACGGGCAAGCTCACGCGCGTGGCCCTGGGCACTAATGCTAAGACCCCCTTCCAGGAGGGATCTGGCTACATGGCGTTTGGTGGCATGTGCGACTTCACCGTCCAGACCCTGGTGAGCGGAGGCAGTGGTATCATCGCCGGCGGCGCCAATGTGCTGCCCAAGCTCTGCACTCGTGTGTGGGACCTCTATGTCGAGGGCAAGAAGGACGAGGCCGAGGCCCTCCAGAAGGTACTGAGCAAGGGTGACTGGCCGCTCACCAAGGCCGCCATCGCGGGCACCAAGCAGGCCATCCAGACCTACTACGGGTACGGAGGCTACCCCCGGCCGCCCCTCAAGCGCCTTGAAAAGGCTCAGGTGGCGGCCATTGAGCAGGGGACTCGCGAGGCCATGGAGGTTGAGAAGAGCCTCTAGGACACTGCCTGTCTCGCATGATGCCAGAAGCGATGGATTTGGCCGGAGGGGAAATGTTTCGCAAGGGATCTGGCCCAAAATCACAATTTGCATATTAGATAGAGCGATTCTTTGTTTATATTGCAGCGTACATTGAGCAATGAAACTTTTGCATACTGCCAGATTTATTCGAGAATGTTTCTTTTAGTGAAACCACCATGGCCTTTCCAAGGTTTGAGGTTAATCGCTCCGTAGGCGGCCACGTGGTCAGAGATGGACTACAAATAGGCAGGTCCCCCCGCAGCCACAACATGCGTCCTTACCTATTTCTTGATAGGGATCAACACAACATGAAGTCAGTTCACTTATTTTCTCTTAGTTGGAAATTCTTGGGGGGCTGTGCGCCATTACGATACTCTCTTTCTTCCCACGGAACATTGTCACGCTCGTGGTCGACTGGGCTTCTGACAGACAGAAGCACCAGCTCCGCCTGTCGGCCACCCGGATAGTTTTCTGGTGCCGCGCAAGTACTAAAGACTAGCTAGACATGGAGTTCCCAGGTGGGTTATCCAACACGATGATATTTCCGAAGCGCCCATGGATTCGAGAGAGTAGTGGCGCCGACGCGCAAATTCTTCTCCCGGCCCACAACCCAGAAAGACCAAAATTTGCGCAAAACTTCCATCAACTAGAAACAGGTCGTGTGGCCCAATGGCAAGGCGTTTGACTACGATTAACCATCACATCAAAAGATTGCGAGTTCGAGTCTCGTCACGACCTTTGGTTTTTGTCGTTTCCGTGTTGTTTTGTTGTCGTGGACGGGATCCCGAGGTTTTTTTTGTCCTCTCTCGTTGGTGGGGCGGACATCACCTATGCCTGTGGACTTAAGCATGTAGAGACGCAAGGCATAAAGTATAAGTTTCTGCAATTCTTAGAGCGTTTTCCTCACAAGAAGAGCGACGAACCCGTTGCCGTTATGCACGGTTGAGCTATCAACCTGTGGCCTGCAACCAACGTAGGCAGGCAACTTGTGACACATAACAATCGTATACATAATGAACCCTGTTATAACTCAGTCTTGCACGTCCCTCTCATGGCCGAATTGCCATAGGTGAGTGATATTATATGGCCCTTTAAAATAGCCATTAATCATGCGTGTGAGTAGGGCAGCTTGGCATTGGAACCGCCGAGTACACGGACCATTGTGGGGCTGATCCGGGCCCGAGACATCCGGAGATGCCCCACTTCTCTCCGGTCACTCATCCGAAGCAGATGAAAGAGCATATCAGTTCAGATTCCGAATAAATACCACCGAATCATACTATGAATAAGTTGGGATACTCATTCAATACTATCTTCTTCGGAAGAATCCTCACTGAGTTCCATTTCTTCGTCCCCTTCACTCTGTTGCTGAGCATTGAGCTCTCGGTTACAGACCAACCCCTCGCCAAAAGCAGCCCCAAAAGCCTCTGCCATTCCTGGATCACTAATGGCAAATACCACCTCTTCTATTCCATTCCAAGTCTCGAGGTGGCAGTTTGACTTGTCATTCTTCTGGTTCCCATGCCTGCTCTTGTTCCTAGGCAAGAGAACTTTTCGCCAGGCAGCGGCAATCTCGCCCAGCGGATTTCCATAGGCACCACAGCCCCAGGCGCCCAGCACCACTCTCCGGACCCCCTTGAGCTGGCAGATCCTCATTACCATCCTCATCTTGCGCAGGACCAATTCGCGGTCCTTTTCCTGCGTGTAGGTCCCCCTACCCGTGACTGCATCGCGTTCCGTGTCCGGCTGCCGCAGCATGGACGCGCTGATGCAGTCCACGAACCACCGATCGTTCTTGGGTAGCACCTCGTCGCCCGCCTCGTCCCGGAAAACAAGGACGTCAGGTGTGTATATGGCTCCGATCTCTGGCAGGCGGTAGCATTCGTCTCGCAGGGATGGGAGGAGGGTGGTGCGCACGCAGAGGGACTCTTCCTGGCTCTGGGCGCCGTTGAAGAAGCCGCCGCCGGGGCGTAGAGGGGACGCCATATTGAGAATCGCCACCCTATGCAGTATGTTTTTTCGTGTCCTCGATGGTGAATCTATGATAGCGCTCTCTTCGCCTTTCAAGACGAGCACCCTCGCAGCCGTCAAAGTGTCAGCGACTTGTAGTGTCAGACTAGGACCCATGCTCGGGGAACTGTCCAAGTCGGTCTCGCTACTGTCTGCTCGCAGCTGAAAAGCAGGTGGAGGGTCAACAACGAGCTCCGCAGCCTCGATACCACGGCGTGCACGAGGGTGTGCAGAGAGCAGTGCTGGTATCACCTGGTTGGCCGTGGCCTTGGCCCTCTTTGCTCGAGCATCACGACGGAATCCGGCGGGCGGCCGTCCGAACGAGGGCACCTCTCGCCCCATAGTCACAGCGCAAGTCCATGAATTGGCTGATAACCTGGTGATGTGTTCAAGTGTCTGTTTTGTACTTTGACGATTGTGTCCCGGAAAGTTTATCTCCCCGCATTAACCTTGATGGCCTCTGGACAACTAGCAGGAAGAACATATAGATGCAATCCAGGTAAGTACTAGATATGGTAATAGGTGACACAGCAATAGGGGATTTTGTTGGATATACTGTCTGGCTATGCTGGTCAACGGGCTCCATACACTATAGATATGCATATTTTTGATTAAAATATTGAGCCAGCTAATATTAAACCTTTGGTATGTTGCTAATCATGCTATTTTCTATACCTGCATGCTTAGTGCTGTGTTTTAGGCTGGTTGATTGAAGCATAGGGTAGCAGAAGACAGGACAAAAAAAAAAAAGACAGCAGGGCATCCATACCATGCAACCCAGTGAAGCGCTCGTTGTGGTCATTAAGACGCTAACAAAAGCATCCAAAAATGGCAAAAAAACAAGGGCACGGTGGGGATCGAACCCACAATCTTCTGATTCGTAGTCAGACGCCTTGCCATTTGGCCACGCGCCCTGCTTGATTTGTTGAAAGTTGGTGGTTTGTTGAGGCATATGAGGAAATGGATCCACACGTTGGAGCACCCAACTTCGAACCGCGCCTTTAACTTCCATTTCCACATTTCCAACTGTTATATGTGCCGTATGCTTTGGTGCCATTTCTTTTCTTCTCGGACCTCCCTAATAGCGGAGTAATGTATTCCTATTGTTCCGATTGGCCTTTTGGATCCGTAGTGAGTCGTTTTGCACTGACAGGTGAAGTACTCGTACTAGTCAGGATCGAGGAGGTCATGGCATTGGTCCATATTGGCTTGGCCGGTGACCGGCGGCGGGAATGACCCATCGTCGACTCCTCATCCGATGACTAAGTCTTTCATCTCCGATCATATCCGCTTTGCAGGCCTGACAGCCATTTGTCAGAAATGCATCCTAGGCGCGTCTTATATTATCCCTGACTGTTCCCCCGTCTCACGCTGCCAGCTTTCTCCAACAACAATGGCTGGGTCGGCGAACGGGAGCGCGCCGCGCTCGGCGGACGAGGAAAACGGGCCAACCGTGAACTCGGAGCGGACGCCACTGCTGAAGTCAAACGGTCACAACGGAACTCCCCAGGACAATCGCCAAGCCGAGGATGGAACGCAGGACGACGAGACGGCTGTCATCGCCGAGGAAGTCTCGTTCACCAAGCTCGCTCTCATCATGGGAACGTCGTGGGTCGGCGTCTTCCTTGGCGCTGCCGACTCAACCATCATCGCCACCCTGAGTGGTCCTATAACCAGCGAGTTCAAATCCCTGAGTCTCATGTCGTGGCTCGCCACAGCCTACCTCATCTCCAACGCTGCGTGCCAGCCCATCTCCGGTCGCCTCACGGATATCGTTGGCCGTGGCCCTGGTCTTGTCTTCTGCAACCTCATGTTTGCGGCGGGCAACTTGATCTGTGGCCTGGCTCATGATGAGAATTCCATGATTCTTGGACGAGTCGTCGCCGGTGTCGGCGGTGGAGGGCTCATGAGCATCTCAACATTCATCGGGTCG
The DNA here is from genome assembly GCA_016490725.1 of Amphichorda felina. Classification (NCBI taxonomy): domain Eukaryota; kingdom Fungi; phylum Ascomycota; class Sordariomycetes; order Hypocreales; family Bionectriaceae; genus Amphichorda; species Amphichorda felina. The sequence continues at coordinate 132,955 of JAEMHR010000030.1, read as the reverse complement.
GATCTGATCCCGCTGCGCCAGCGCGGTATTATACAGGGCATTGGCAACATTTCTTATGGATCTGGAGCGATGCTGGGTGGCATCTTCGGCGGCCTCATCAGCGATCATACAAAATTGGGCTGGCGGCTGGCGTTCCTGATCCAGGTGCCTCCGGTGCTCCTGTCGGCTGTGGCTGTGGGCATTCTAGTCAAGATCCCGCCCAAGCAATCCGACAAGTCATTCCTGGCGCGCATCGACTATGGCGGTGTCTTCCTGACAGTCTCCTTCCTCGTCCTCTTGCTGCTTGGTCTCAACTCTGGCGGTAACAAAGTGCCCTGGACACATCCTCTGCCTCTGACAACGATCCCGCTGTCTTTCGTCGTCTTTGCCGGGTTTCTGTGGTGGGAAAGCAAAGCCAGGCAGCCGATTATTCCTGTCAAGCTGCTCATGACCCGCACTATTCTAGGTGCCTGCATTTCGAATCTGCTCTGCTCGATGGTGGTCATGACGGGGCTCTTCTACGTTCCGCTGTACCTCCAAGTGCTTGGCGACAGCAGCAGCGCGGCTGGGCTGAAGTTGCTTCCGTCCCCGATTGGTGTCTCGGTTGGCTCGGTGGCCGTGGGCTTCATAATGAAGAGGACCGGCCGCTATGTCATGCTCGGGATCTCCGGTTTGCTCACCATGATTGTCGGGATCATCCTCTTTACGCTGCAGAGTGAAAAGAGCTCGGCATGGCTGACGTGTACAGCCTTCTTTTGCGTGGGCTCCGGCTACGGCGCCATGCTGACGACGACGCTGCTCGCGTGCATTGCCTCGGTGGATCACTCCCAGCAGGCCGTGGTTACTTCGGCGACATGTAAGTTGTCCTTGCCCTATTGGGCGAGTATCTTTGATTTCGTGAGACTAACTGCGGGGGTTTAGACCTGGCAAGGAGCTTGGGCGGAACCGTGGGCGTGACGATCGGGTCGACGATATACCAGAATGTCCTCAAGGCTCGACTATGGGAGCGATTTGGCGACTTGCCGGGAGGCGCGGACGAGATCCGCCGCATCCGAGACTCCTTGGAAGAGCTGAGAAACCTCCCAGAGGGATGGTACGAGGGCGTCATCAACTCGTTCATGGAGGCATTCCAAGCGGTGTGGCTCACGATGCTCGTGCTGGCAATTGGCGGTCTCATCTGCGTTACCATGATCAGAGAGCACACGCTCCACTCCACGCTAGACAGGCGATGAGCGAGGCAATCTCGGGCACGATTCATTAATGTCACCGGCTGGCCGAGTCCAGCATCCAAGACACGCAGGCCGGTTGACAGGGAACAATATCGGGTCACGTGGCAGCGGGTACTATAGACAAGATCTGAAGGCAACCTTTTTGAAGTTGAAGAGAAATATCCTGGAGACATTCGAGAACAGTTCATATCGTACCAGACTGTTGCTAGTACACCATATGGAATTAGTTTTTGCGGCCTTCACGGATCGCCAATTGGACGAGGGCGTCACGATCCCCAAGACGCGGAAGACACGGAGGTTTTGGGGAGAGCAGGCACTAACAATAAGGGCTTTCTTTAATGCTGCCATGACCCGGCGTGCCACTGAGAGTCCCGATATACAGTGGAGATCGTTTCGTCTGGAGCTAGCAAGTCGGGAATAATGAGGCACTTTGTCGCGCCCAAACCCCGTAGCGCAACGCATTAACTCGTGGAGCGATCCGCGGTGAGCCGTTATTAAAGTTGAAACGAGCCTCTGTTGCGAACGCCGCAGCCAAATTCTACGCAGTGCGAACCCACCAGTTCCTGTCAATTCGGACAAACCAACGTCGGACTTCAACGACGGGACCTCGTTCTCCTTGGCCATGACGTGAGGAGGCTGACCATAAATAGTAGCACCTCTGTCGTCACTAGTTGGTAGTGTCGTGTGGCGCACTGGGGACGATCCAGGCTCGGCATCAGCCGCAAGCACTGGGGCAGAGAACTTGGAAGCAGATAAGACAGGGGTGGTCCACTGGGCGAAGATCCACTGGGTGAAGATCCACGGTCGCTTCGGCGCCGCGACTCAAGAGACTACTCCGTAGAGTGCGACGCACCCGAAGAGCCGAAGACAGCATTCTCTGAAGGACGACAGGCAGCTGGATGGAAATCATGGAATACAGTACGAATAGCTGCATGATAAGCTGTCTGCTGACATCTGGAGTGTGTACCACCGCTCAGCTGGAACCGCAGTAGGCTCCTTCATTGGGTGGGATTGTGCAGCCTGTTGGGCGATGGCGTGGTGCAGTCGTGGCGGAGCGTCGCTGCGTCGGTAGAGACTGATGAGGGGAGAGGCAGAAGAAGCTAGAGGGAGGCAGAGAGAGGCAGAGGGGAGGCTCATCTGACGACCCACTGTGTGGCTTTGCAGCTCTTCGTTGCCCGGCTGCCAGTTGCTACGGCGTCAACGCGCGGCAGACCGGGGTCGCCCTGGCTCCAGGCCTGTGGGTGAGGCACAGAAGGGGTCGAATGTCAGGCAGTGTCCTTTTTTGTTGTTGCCATTGCCAATCGTCATCTTGGCTCCTCTCTCCTTTGCAACATCTCCAGCATTCCTTCTCACCACCTCACCACCTCTGGCCCCCCACGTAACCCGACCCTCTGGATCCCTTCATTCCTCTCGCCCTTTGCCGAGGCCGCCCGCAACTTTAATTTCCCTCCACCAGCCTGGTTAACGAGGAACTATCGGTCGACCGCACACAACTGAGACGAGCGACACTACCTCACTCGCATTTTAGTCCCCGATCGCCGCTGTATCTGTGATACTTCCTGGGCGAGCAGCTCGGACTTTCCCCCCCAAAGGAAACGCACACACACTCCGCGAAAGACCGCAGTCACAATGGTCTCCTGGGAATGGGATCCCAACTACGTTCCGCCCGTTAAGCTGGGCCTACACTGCGCCCAGATCCTCCTCTCCTTCGTGCTCTGGTGTCTTGAGCTGGCCGTCTTCAACGGCAAGGACTCAAAAATCGTAGGCACCAATGGATGGACATTCGGAGTGGTGAGTAGCAGCCCCGGCACGAATGACCCCGAGACACATCTCACTGACATGCCTTGACCAGTGTTTCCTCTCGATACCAGCCTGGGTCTATCTCATAATGACCCCTCGTTTCGCGCGAACCCGCAGATACGCCAACGCGAATGCCATGCTAGCAGTTGACATCCTGTTCACCATTATCTGGATCTCTGCCTTTGCCACTCAGGCGGATTACAACACCCAGAACCTCTGCGGCAAGGTCTGCAAGCTGAGCAAGGCTGTCGTCGGCCTCGGCGTCTTTGTCGCGTGCGTGATTCTTCCTATTCTTCCTGTGCTTCCTCCCATTCACCCTAGTCCATCACTAACTTGATTTTAGCCTGCTCTTCGCCCTGACGACGCTCGTCAGCGGATACACGATGCAGTACTACAAGTTCCACGGCAACCTCCCCGGCTACGACAACCGCAAGATCCGCGGCGGCGAGAACATTGACCCCGACAAGGCGGCCTTCTCCATGGCGCCCCATGACGACGAGGCCTATGAGCGCGTCAACATGGACGACAACGACGCCTTCTCCGGCGACCAGTACGGCCATGTCAACCCCTACAGCGCCGATGACTTCGGCGACCCCAACCGCTACGGCGGCCCGCCCTCGCGCACCAATGACATGTTTGATGCAGACACTGAGTACAGCTCCGCTATTGGCACCGCTCCCACGTCTTACGGAGGCGCGGGCGCTGGCGCACCCTCACGCACGTACGACGACCCGGCGCAGTTCCCTGCGGCTAACTATGACCGCATTGAGCGGTAAACGGGGGAGGGACTCAACCTCACATTCGGGTGTATGTTTAGAGATGGAGAGGCTGTTGTGGCCCTCCCTGTAAGGTACAAAGCAGCTCACTGGGCCTCTGGGACAGGCGTTCTGGGTTGCTTGGTTTATGGAGGGGAAGGCTGGCATGGCCAGGATGGACCGGCCCACGATCTGATATAGATGAGGAACAACATAGCATGCGACGCTGGAATTGACTCGGCTTGGGATACACATTTTTGTATTTGATTTCAGAAAATATATAATCCAGCTTTTTGGATGAACCAGTAGACTCCCAGAACGCCTGCCTGACTTTCACGGTGCCAAATAATTCAAGATCACGCCTTCATCTTCTTGAGCCTCCGCGAAATATCCGCCGCCGTCTGCTGCATGGGGTTCAGCTTGCGGTCCTTGGCCATGGCCATCACGTTGTCCCCGTGCTTGGCCACCAGCTCGCCCAGCCACTCCCTCTCCCGCTCGCTCTGGTACCGCGGCTTCTTCTCCGCCGGGTTGCGCGCCTCCTCCATCAGCGTCTTGACGACATCCGTCTCGGCACCCGTCTCCCTGATGCCGCCCCACTCCTCATACTCCATCTCGCCGGCGCGCTCGCCATCCTCGTCGTCCGAGTCGAGCGCGTTCAGCGGGTCGTTGAGCGGGTTGGCCGGCCCCCGGCCCAAGATGCGCACAATCTTGCCGTCCGCGTCGCGCTCCACCTTGGCCTCGGAGACGACGGCCTTGGCGATCGACTTGATGGCAAAGGGATCCTCGGGCTCGGGCTCGCCCGCCGCGCCCGGCTTCTTGCCGTCGCCGCCCCGGGGCTTCTCCGTGCCGCCGGTGGGGGCTCGTAACCGCGCCGCGAGGCCGAGGCGGCGGTAGTTCTGCGCGAGGGTCTGGGTCTTGTCCCTGTTTTCGCGGCTCGGTTAGCTGGGCTGGAATTGTCCTGCGGGACTGAGGGTTTGGGGGAGGAGGAGGTGTGTGCCGTACCAGTTCTGGGCGATGGTGCTGTTGCCCAGGGGATTGAGAGGCCGCTTGGGGCGGTTCGACTGGCGGATGGGTTGCCGCTGGGAGCGGCGCTTCTTCTTTTGCAGGTCACGGCCCATGGTGAAGGATACGCCGGTGGGTGAGAGATGTGGGAGATTTGTCGATGTCGTGCAGTAGGTGGGATGGCGGTTGTTAGTATGGCGGGAGAGTCGCCAAATTTTCTGATGGACTGTTATCGATAAGGCGGGATGGCCCAGGTACCAAACCCAAAATATTAATTCCAGGGTTCGGGTTGCGATAGTCGGTCTCAACTTTTTTCTTTGAGCGTCTCGGCCTATTTATTTGTTTTTAATCATAGTTGATGAACATATCAGACCAAACAAGCACGAAACATCACGGCATACAAGACGCATTGATCTTTAACCCGACAAATATTTTTACAGACGCTTATAACTCGCCTCAGACCTTGAACTTCCTGGGGTCTAGCTTATCCACATTCGCACTGGTAGCCTTGCCATCAAATATGAATTCAGACATGAGCTTCCCCGTCCCGGGCCCGTTTTGAATGCCCCAGCAAGTATGCCCAGACGCAACGCATAGGCCCGGCACCGTCGTCTTGCCAACGAGGGGGCCGCTCTCCTGTCCGAATCGCATATGCCGCGGGAGGTAGCATGCCTGCTTGGCCTTGATGGGAGCGGCCCCGAGGACGGGGCTGATGGTGCTGATGTAGGAGATGATATCGTCACACTGGGCTTCATCAAACTCCACCTGGTCGGCAGTCTCTGGTAGTGGTACTGTCGTGTCTGGCTCACCTATGACTGTGTTAGCTGCGCATCGATGGGATACGTGGGAGAGCAAAAGCTTACCACACGCATATGCCTCCCCAAACGGCCGTGCATAGATCTCGGGGTCTACATTTCCCTTATGCTTCCTCTTCTGGCCCATCGTGGCGCGATGCTCAGGCACAAAGGCCGCGGGAAGGCTAATGTCGGTAAAGACGGCGTAGGGACTAACTTCTACATCGTAGACGACGCTGTGTGCCCTCAGACCTTCAACCTTCGCTCTGGGAAGAACTCGGCCTGTCCACGGGCCCGCTGCTACCACGATATCCGTGACGTTGCTGATCTCTCTTGTCTCGTTCGTCTCTCGATCCAGGTACTCTACTCCCTCCACACCGTTGGCCGAGGCGTTGATTTTGGTGACTTTGGCGTTGGTTCTCACATCCACACCTGCATTGCGAGCCAGCTCTCCAATAGCAGTGGTGAAGTGGTACGGGTGAACCTGTGAAGTCTCTGTCTTTCCCGGTGCACCCATTTCGGCGTACCCATTCACGACATCTCTATCAACCCAATCCAGGTCACTGGGTAAGCTGCCGGTTTCGAGAAGATCCTTGGCGGCGTCATCTTGTTTGGGGAGCTTCTCCCACGCCTTCCCCTCTTCATTTGGCTTCTGCAACTGCTCGAGCTTCTTGCTCGAGACGGTCGCCTCAATAGCACCGCATTTCAACCTGCGATAGCCCCATTTCTGAGCACCATTGTGCTCGGCTGCTAGCTCAGCATGGAGCCTGTACGACAGTGGAACTAAACAAGAGGGGTATGCCCATAGGGCAAGTAGACCACCTGCCTTGCCAGAGGCGCCCGTTGCAATGGATGGAGCAGCCTCGAGGAGTGTGATGGTGTGCAGTGCTGGGTTGAACTTGGGGTGCCGTGTGAGATAGTAAGCAGTTGTGCAGCCTATAATACCACCGCCTATTGTATATAAGCGTTAACCTCGGCTCAGTGGATAGGTGCAAGGGAGGAGTGAGGTTCAAGGTCATCCGAGGAGGTGGAAGGTCCTGTACTGGCGTAGGGTGGTTGGACTCACCAACAATGACTATATTGCGCTTCCCCTCCATGTTGGAAAATACGCCCGGGGCCTTTTCGTCCAAGTCGCCTTCGATTCACACGTATAGTGTCACGGGGTCGAGATCGGAGTCCGGGTAGGTCAAAGTGGCGTGGCAATCGAGGCTGAGTGTCGTCCGCCTAGGTAAGTAGGTATTTGGAATGTTGGAAGGTGGGGTTCGGTGAGGCAGGCCAAGGAGGGGCAATGGTCGCAGCGCAGGATGATGTCGGAATCTGAATTGCACCGAATCGATGAGTCAAATCCTTTAAATGAGTACGAGTAGATACCACAGCAGTCTGAATCAAGTGCCAAAGACGGTGCTGGAATAAGCTGGGGCAATTTGAGTGCCAGCTTGGTGCTGTGTCCACCAACTGCGTCCCATCCAGTCGGATCCTGCGTGGACCTATTGGCCAGTGACCTACGAACACTCGGAGACTCCCATCCAGTACCTATGAATACGGACGGAATATAACTCTAGAACTACACACACAATGACTACAACTAGGCGTACTGAAACATCTTTACATCTACAATAACATACAGTACCTACCAAGTATCCATGCAAATTCAAAGTTCCTTAATTCAACGCTCTTTCGGTTCGGGCAACGGAGCAACAGGCGCCCGACTGGGTCCACAAAGAAACGGAGGGAAATCGGCACCTTACGTCACCACTCGAAGAACCACGGCAAGAGCTCTGGGCCCTGCCAAGCCTCCCTCCCTCGCTGTAGACGCTGGAGCTTCGAGATCCGCCCACCAGTGAGGGGGCAAGATTGTTGCGCCATCCCGTCTCTTTCAACGACCTCGGCCATGCTGCGTCGCAAGCTTCTGCGCACCTCTTTATCTAATCCGAGAATCCTGTGCTCGACACCCGCTGCTCCTGCCGCGACTCCAACTCTTCTTCTTCCTCTCCGCTTTCTGCATTCTCCCTCCACCAGCGCATTCACCCGCAGTCGACGAACATTGCAGCCGCTGATCACGGTCCGAACCATGGCGTCCGCTACCAGCTTCTACAGCTTCAAGCCGCTTGATAGTGAGTCTTCGCCTGCCCCGCCTGCACCCATTCTCCGAGACTTCGTCGCGACACATGGAGGCTGACTTCTCGGCTTCCCACCACCAGAGCGCGGTCAGGAGGTCCCCATGGAGAACTACAAGGGCAAGGTTGTCCTCGTCGTCAACACGGCCTCCAAGTGCGGCTTCACCCCCCAGTACGCAGGCCTCGAGGACCTCTACAAGAAGCTCACCAAGTCGCACCCGGACGACTTTGTCATCCTCGGCTTCCCCTGCAACCAGTTCGGCGCCCAGGAGCCCGGCTCCGACGACGACATCCAGAACTTCTGCCAGATCAACTATGGCGTCAGCTTCCCCATCATGAAGAAGATCGACGTCAACGGCGACGGTGCCGCGCCCCTCTACCAGTGGCTCAAGGAGGAGAAGCCCGGCCTCATGGGCCTCAGGCGCGTCAAGTGGAACTTTGAGAAGTTCCTCATCGGCCGCGACGGCACTGTCAAGGGCCGATGGGCCAGCACCACCAAGCCTGACGCCCTGGAGGCCCCTATCCTGGCGGAGTTGGAGAAGCCCAAGGCTGATGAGAAGCTTTAAAGACCCAGTACTGCAATTGGTGACTGGCGGAGCGCGGGGGGATGAGAATACCATTCAGGGCTGTCCTCATGGGGCCTGATTTTGATTTCTGTAGTTAACCTGGCATATAATGAATCTACCGCGTCTGTTTGAGGCCTCGAGAATCAGTTCACTCGGCTGTCCTGTGCTGTTCTCGGTGTGCCGGTCGTCGCTAGGTAAGTTTTCTAGTTCTTGGGCACTACGGACCACCAGCTGACCAGCTGTATGGCAATCACAACAATTAGTCCTCTGGTTAAACTGAGATGGGTCTAGGTTAAGATTGTGATATGGATACAGTTGCGGAGCACCATACTGCCGGATCCAGTGCCGGAAAGGTAATCCACGACCTCGAATACGGTATAGAGCGAGGCGCGAAGTACCTGACGCGGGGCTTGTTGACTGGAGCTTCCAAGCAGACCAGCCTGAGAATAAGCCTAGGATTTGTTCATGCGTCAAGAATCATGAGCATGCCTGGAGTTCATTGTACGTTGGTTGCAGCGTGGGCCTAGCCAACTCAGAATAGTCCGTCCACCGCAGCCTACGATCAACCCGGCTTACACAATGCTCACATTTGGCCTCGATGGCACGATAGAAAGAACGGGGAGCGAAGCTTTGAGTCGGTTCTCTGGATGGCGAGTCGAGCAAGATCTACCACCCGGGGCCTGGTGTCTGTTTCGTCACCTCAGTACACCCATTTCATTCCATCCCCGGATCGTCAATGTTGGAATAAGTGACGGGGCAGCTCCTGTTGTTGAACGATCTTTTGCACGAGATCTCGGAGGGGTCCTGTGAGGGGTGGGGACGGTGTGAAGAGTTGTACAAAATGATGCTAGGAACAACAGGACCGAGGCAAGGCATTAGTCTTTTCTCCTATCCGCCTTCTCAGCGCTGATATTCGAATACCGAAAGGCATATTCCCAGCCACTCATTGTGTACGACTCCCGACTTCAAGGCTGTCATGCCGTGTCCTGTTCTCGACGCGACTCTGCCGCTTGGGGGCCAGGTCTGCAATACCCCTGGTGGCATACTGCAGGATCCAACGGTCTAGACTCTCGCAGAAGAAAACATCACAGAAAGACGCGTGCCCAGAATGTTGGGGTTGCGACCCGGCGTCACGGAACCACCTGCATAATACATTACCGTGGGCTCGGGCGGCCATGCGGTCACTGTCCAGTACGGTACAGGGTCTGATGAAAGCTATCCGTGGGAATGCTTCCAACCCCGCTGGCTTCAGTAAGACTACCCAAAGTGGCGGCCTTGTTGACCTCTGTGTCTCTAAGCGATGTTGCGCATGGTGGCAGATGGGCTGAGGTCGAGTATGGTCACAACTTTGTCCGCATTGGATGTGATTTATCTCTGTTCGTGGGTACTTCTCGAATGTACCTGTTGAATTGTTGCGATACTTTGCGAGGTTAGCCCGGAAATCCTTTGAAGTTTCGACGGACAGTGATGGTACTATTCGCTGGTCCTGAGTCGAGCTCAAGAGCTTGTGGGACACTACCGCTTGATATCGACTCGTCGCCTTGGAGAAGCTTTCGGGGTCGAGTTTTGGAATACCAAGGTATGTGATGCGTACACGTACTTGTCTCAGTACAGCATGACTGAAATGAACTGAGCTCCGTGGTGGTATTTAGTAGCGGACACCGAAAGGGGTCTCAATCTCCTCTCCGTGTCTCCACCCGCTGCTCCCGAGCTGATACCGCTTTCAAGATACAGGGTTGATTCCAATGGTGTCATTGTCAGTATGGAAATGCTAAAGAGATTGCTGTCTCTGGGCATGGTGCCCAACCTGTGGTCTTTGACAAGGGAAACATCCCAAGTGCTTTCCTGGGACGTTCGACCACTGAACTCTGCCCTCCCCTTAGACCGAACTCATCTCTGGAAAGATATGTGTTATGTCAATTGTGACCTCATCAACACGGAGGGCGCCGTTGACCTGACCTTTTGCGAGGTGGTTATCAACTTTCCCCTGCGCGGACAGGGTCTAGCAGCAGGAGAAGAGTTTCGAAGCAGGCGTTGACGGATAGAGGAAGGTGGCAGACCCGAAAGACCCCTTTCATCAAGACGCCGGAAGGCATGGGGATGAGGGTAGCCTGTTCGGACGGCCAACCAAACCCTCGGAATTGGCATAAAGGCCAAGATATTGAATCTTTCGCCATGTATGAGTATGTATGTGCTCTGCATAGGGACCGGGTCCGGCACTCAGAGAATATCCACTGCCGGCCCTGCATCGCATCCCGAGTTCCCCATTCGAAAGGTGCCATGTTTCGGCAATCAGAGGACCATGTGGAGGTTGAGACAAAAAGCCCATGATTACCTCGTGGAATGCAACGGGGTCTATGCGGTATGACATAGGACTGTTGCCACGATCTTCTTTGAAACCCAAGAAGGAGATTGAGTCACGCTCAAAGGTGCGAGGGTCTTGAGAGGTACCCTTTGCTTTCCATATCGACTTCCAAAAGTCCCTGAGTCGACAAAACATTGCCAACAGGGACAGCAGGGGTATGGGAGGCTGATATCGGTTCGTACAGGAAAGGGGAATGGACGATCACCCCAATGTGTCACCGCCTCCACCTCAGGGACCATCTCCAACTGCATATCCCCAACCGTCAATAACGTCTCGGGGAGCTGCAAGTTTACCAGACCGAAAGTTCTTGGTGGTGGTGCGCCCAGGGGCTTCTCTCCATCCACGCCTCGCGATGATCGACCTCGGTGTGTGATGGCGGCAGCTCCCCTTCACCAGCGCACACACACCATTTACATACCATTGCCTGCTCGTAGGCGCCATCGGAAGCCGCCGCTAGCCACTGGGATGCGCAATAGCCTAGAGTGCTCTGTAGGCATGGCTCAATCATATCTGATCGAGCCCTCTGCCAACCCCCCACGCTGCAAGATGATAAGTTAGCAGTAGGCTAGCGGCAGAGCATTGGAAGCTTCCATACCTTCCCCTAAAGGTTTCTAGAACGTGTAATAGCACACCTGGAGCAGCGATGTGATGGCCAGTGCATATCCTCCGCTGCAACCGTGTACCTCGAGGTGTTTTGGCAAGAAACTCCCGTCAACCTGACAAATCCCCATTGTAACTAAGCCCCCTGCATAGGCGGCTGGGCCACACAACCAGCATCTGGGGAGCCAGCCTGGAAACCCACGATGGTGGATTAAGATTGCAGGCGCGCCGGAGGAGATACAGAGAGACTCTGTCGATGTTTCGTTTCAAGACCGCTGCGTCGAAACGTCATTCGAGCTGACTCTGGTCTCTGCCTCTGGGTGCGATGCGGCCAGGCAAAACAGTGTAGCATTGGACACCCAAAGCGGAACAGCTCGCCGCACACAAAAGTCCTGCATGCAAATGTCCACACTTTTCTCTAATAAGCCCCCCTCCCAAAAAAAAGCCCATGGCCGTCGTTGAGCGCGTACATACGATACATACTCGTACACTCTCGTAGCGCCCGACATGGTGCTGCTGCCCGCTGATAGAGGGGCCCCTTGGGTCGCATACATGGCTTCTTGTCGGCAGCGGCCGTCCTGCGGCACAGCGGCACCAGGGGGAACTTGATGGCTCATGGTTCTTGACTAAAGCCTTTACTTTGTTCCTCTCGGCTTCCAGTGTGTTCCACCAGGCCTTGTCTGCTCGTCTCCACCTCCGCGATAGTAGTGCGGGCGCAGGGAAATCCCAGTCTACAGCTTGGTCTAAGAGACAGATATCTACATGCCACTCGTCGGGATCTGGGAAATGTCCATTGCCAAATGGCTTTTTCTGCTGTGGCGCACGTCGAGGTGTACTCGTACTAGTACACGGTACGTGCAAGTTAGTGTGCGAGGCTATCGTCGGCGACCACGAAGGCTAAGCCGCAGAAGCGCAGAGGACAATGGTGTACACTCCCAGTCCCTGCCCAACACTAAGACGCTCGCTGCTTCATGCTGGGATGTGTTGTAGGCGCGCTTCTTTAGCTCATGGCCAAGCCACAAGCGCCGAGCCATATGGTAGTGTTTTCGAACTATGTTGTAAAAGATTTCATGGTAGCATGGGATCAGTTGCAGAGCAAACCTGCAGAACCTGGAGAACCTTGAGAACCTGGAGTAATAAAGGCCAAGGACGAGTGGAAGATTTCACAACGTTGCCATCTGACGTCATGAACTTGGCGAACCTGTCCATCGCCTGTCCATCGCCGCTTCGTATAATCCGTATCCTGCAACGTCGACGTCTCTAATTTGCACGCGCAGCGTTCATATATATTATGCGTTTCAACCCGTGATCTGCATAATAATAGAAGCATGGTGAGTCTGGTGGGTTCCAGCTTCTGCGTGTCTCTGATCTCGGCTTGTCGATCCATGTGTCTCCAGAGACGTCTTCCAGGTTCCAAGTCTCTGGGAAAGTCCCCCCAAAGGGGGACATTGAGGCTTGGTCACCAGTAAGACATCGAACGACGCCGCCCATCCGGTCAGTAATCGGTAATCTTCACAAGCTCGCAAACACGGCTGCGTCACGCTCACGCGCTGACAATTGAGTCGCTGTTTCAGTCTTCGGGCACGGCAGCAGAGTTCAAAGTGCGTCGGGCGCAAGCACCTGACTCTGGAGCCATCGCAGCCATCGCTGGTTGTTAATGGCCTTGGCCCGTCGCTTCCGGGACAACAAGTTTTTTTTACCTTAGCTTCTGGCCTTCTGTACGGAGTACTTCTGCGCGGTATTTCCCCAGACTCCGGGGTTGTCAAGGGGGGGTGTGCGTGTTCAAATGTTTCCCCAGACTCAGGGACTCGAGCTAGCAACTTCTATTACGTCCTCGAAACTCCCCAGTGGTGCCCGCGTCGTCTCTTCCCAGCACACCTCCAATTGCCCATTCTGTGGAATTATTGACAAGGCACTGGGCAGCGGAGAGCGGCAGTCGCGCGCCATTAGGTGTTGGCCATTTTTGCGGGGAAATACGAGCAGCCTTGGGTTCTTACTAAGTTGTTAAATGTCTGTATCACCGCCGGTTCGGGGAGAGAGCCCAGTGTGGCCGTTCCCCTCCAATCCCCCCTGCTTGGACTCGTACGTAGCCATTTCCACACAGCCCTCGCCAACCAACAAATTGGGCGAGTGCCTGATGCCGTAAGCGTTGCCAGTTCAACTGTGCACATGTGCATTGCCAGCACTGAATGTCTACACTCCGTACCCGTACTCCACGGCCTGGTGGCGGATAAGGCTTTGATGGCTTTCTGCCCGCCCCCACGGCACCTGTTCGGACAGTGCCTCATTCGTCCCGTCTGTATCTGCAGATGGCACACAGGGACCTTTGGGACCTTTGCGTTACAGACTTCCAAAGCGGCGAACACTCGGGGACGTCAAAGATCTGATCTGGATCTGACGGCCCTTGCTTGGGCCCTGGGGTGACCGAATTGAACGGGGCAGCACCATCTGCCGGTCCAGGGTGCATTATCAATCACGCCGGCATCTCCTGAGCGGTTGAAACAACCGGTGATGCACTGATTATAGCGCTTCGCTCGCACACGATTCCTGTTCCAAGTGTTTCTTGGAGGAGTCAGGATAAGGGATTCAGCGGCCTCTTCCGACGGCCCCGTGGCTGCAAGCTCTGCAACGTATCATTCCCCCACACACGTCGCCCAATCAAGGTCTCGCGCCCCTGTCACTCATGGGCCACCCACGGTAATGTGCCGGCCACAAAATGCACGTACTGCATTGTTTAACTGGCTGATACAAATATCAAGAGGCGCCGAGGCGACACGAAGACCCCATCGTGGACGGCGGCATTCCCACGGTCTATCTGCGAGACCGTGTTCTCGTTGTTCGACGGAACAAGTCCTCTTCTTCCGCCAGAGCCTATGGCTTGCGGGGACTTGCATGTTAGTTCAGGGTCTAGAATGTTGTTAAAAAGAAGAGAGAAAAAAAAGAGAGAAAAGCCCAGCCATCTTTCTTGGGAAATCCGTGTCGGTTCGTATAATATCTCCGAGGGGTGCTGTGGAGAGCTCTACGCATCAACCTTAGTGCCATTCGTCGAGCAAATTAGGCGTCGTATCTGGCTATCTGCCACCTCGAAGTCGACTGCGCTTCGGAAAATACGAGCCGGCGGCGTCCGTAGCAGGCTTTATCCCGGCGGGAACACATAATAGTACATAGTTGCAACTTTGATGAGACTCGCCACAATCACGGCTCTTCGGGATCGGGAGGGTAAATTTCCGTTCGCAACAATGGCCGCGGCTGCATCATGTAATATAGCGTTATCGCTCGCGGTCCGCACGTCATGGCCACAGAACCAATTCGAAAAACTCCACCGGCTGTTTTGATCTGGTCTGTGCGAATTAATACGGATCCCATCACCAAACTTCCCTGTGGGTTGCATACCTAGATAGTCGTAGCATCTGTGCCTGGCCAAGGTCAAGGGGAGCCAAGGGCAGTCAAGGGCAGTCAAGGGCAGTCAAGGGCAGTCCAGGGCAATCAGGCCCATGGCCAATCATGCTGGCGCCAGGCGAACAAGGTTGTCGGCGAGCAAGGCCAAGGGTCTCTCTGCGGGGCCGATGCGGGATGTGAGGCGGCATGAGAGCTCACTGGTCAGCCATGAGGCCCATCATGTTCAACCTCCGGAGCTAACCCTGCTTCAGAGGGGATTTTTGCAGACTGCGAGGCGCGGGTGGGGGAGGCACCCCGTCTTGGTTGGCCAACGAGTAAGCCAAGCCTGCCAAGCCAGCCAATCCATCCCAGATCACTCGCTTTTCCATGCGTTCTTCGGTCCTTCTAGCGTTGAGGCGGCGATGGCTACTGTTGGGCGGCGGGACTGACATGGCTGGCCAGCCGGTTCACCAAGGCCGTTAGGCGCCTTGATGTGACGGGCAATACTGACATTAGAACCTCGCACCCTCATCGGCTTGAAGAAGCACGGCCAATGATACTCCAAGTCAAGGCCGAGGTCGAGCATGTTCGCCCTCCGTGGAGAGGACGTACTCGTAATATGTCGTTATCGCGTAGAATATGACATACGTATCCGTATTTGTATATCAATATCTTCACTTGTTCTCCCGTCGCCCTCCACCACGACAACCCAAGTATCCTGGGGGAACACAAACGGCGAGGGCCGGCGTCTAAAACAGCAATCCGCCACCATCCCATTTTACTCGTAATCGGCATTCGTGCTGACAAGAACTCATCGAGCACTGCGAGGTGGCATGTGATTCTGCCGCCCACTGCAGCCTGATGGGGATAGTAATGAACCGGTGGCGTTTTTAATAGTAGTACTCCATCATCATCTTGTCGCTTGTCGTGGCGCCACCCCCTTCGCTGCTGCCGTGTTGCGTGCTCAGCGCTTCGACAAATGCCATTCTCGCAACATCTGGCATTAGCAATCAAGCACATCGTGAAGAGAGATGCTGTTCCTGCGGTAAGAGGCCATCGACCCCCACCTAAGCTCTGTTGACCATCTTCCTGGTGGGCAGAACCCTGATCGACATGAGCTGCTGACAGGCACAGCTGGTCGTTCCCCGTCCCCAAACCTCCGATTGAGGGGAAGTGGGCTGTTTGGCCGACAGTGTGCCAGTAACACACCAATGACCACTGACAGAACCGAATCGCCGACGACGGAGCCCCAGTATTGAGTCGATCCCTTCCCAGACGGTTTTGCATCAGCTGCGATCCCTGAGGGGCGATGAGACCACCACTGTCGGGAACGGCCGACGGGCACATTAATAGTGACAAACTGGCTCTGGGATCAACGTTTAGCATGAACGTTCTCGTTTCTACTGGTCGGGGGAATTTCCCTTTGTGAAGCGCCTAATATGATCCCAACCCCGCGTGCTCCAAGACGGACGGACAACGGAAATGAAAGGTTGACTTGCCACAGAGTGAGCAGAACTTCCAAAAAGTGGTTGTCGAGTTTTTCTAGTTGTGACGGACATGGGCGAGACAAGCTTCAATCTCGGGTCCCCAGGGCTAAAAGAGGTTAACTTGGCTAGTTGGCAAGACAGGGGTCTCGGACGAGTACGGAGTACGGATACACTGTCACCGCGAGCTAACAAAGCCTGGGACAGTATGCTTATTAGCTTGCTAAGTATGTAATAGCAGCGATCGACTGGGAGTCTACAAGAGCGGTCGTGATAACTGTAATATGTAAGCAAGCCTATTCGTAGGCCGCCTGGAAGTGGTGACAGCGGCAGGGATATGGGTTGCTGTAAAGCGTCGCTATGACCACTTCTTAGTGGCAGCTCTGCAGGCCAGCAACCGCCCCATCATGGCCGCATGGGACCTATGCGAGCTTCGAGTGCGAGAGTTAATGAGCAGCCTGCCATATCGTCAAGGCCAGCAGATGGCGAGCTGGTCGGGGGTGCGCAACCTACCTGCTGACGCCGCCGACAATTTCTTCAGACCAGAGCCTCCAAAGGTTCCGAGTTGGCAGTCGTCTGACTGCTGGGAGAGGCGGGGGGAACTGCACAATGGGCGTCGAATGTCTCAGTGATCAGCCCCGAGTTGCGGCAGAGGTCAGCTCTGAGTCTCTGACAAAGTGGAATTTTGCTGTTGCTGGCCGAGTCTTGCCTGGTCGGCATGGGGTGGTACCGCCATGACGGCAGTCGTAGTAATATCACTCGGAGCTGGTCTGGTCGATGCGTGTTGACTCGTGAGATCCTTGCGCAGGCACCGCCACAACGGTTAGTTGGAGTCACTTGGTCTGGGCGTGCCTTGAATGATGTAAGTGGTAGATGTCTCAGGCCAAACTGGGCCTGGTGGTCGGTCCGGTGGCAGGATTCAAGAATGGGGGTTTCACGTTGTTGATCAAGGTTAGTGAATAGGGATGGGCAAATTCCAGGTTTCCAGTCCGTCCTAGGCATGTCTCAAGCATGAGGGACAAGGTAAGGCTGATCGCACCTGACGTACGTAACTGGGAAAGAACCCCGGTTCCGGAAAGCTCCAAGCTCGCTCACAGGAGGCAAGAACGATGAGCATCAGTGGATTCTGCGATAGAGCCCTGGTCTGTTGCTTGTTTGACCGCAAAACAACGCCGGGTGCAGCATGGTTGTCATCTCGCCCTCGCTAATCGCAGGAGAGACAGCATGCGGCAATCTGGTAGAAGTCTGCATGGAACGTTTGGAAGCGTGGTGGTGCTGGCCAGGGTTTTAGGCCAGTGCAGCACTGCAGCCTAACACACTACTGCAGAACAGAGACCTGGGGGTTTGCTAGCGCCTGTGACATTGAGCCCTGGCTGGACCCTTTGCTATAGGTAGTTAGGGAGGACGATGGCTCTGTCAACTGTTAAATCGCGGCAGTTGTTCTTGGGTGGATATGAGCGCCCAGCCACTATTCGCTCGCACAGTTTCCGTATTTGGTGAAAGGTAAAACGAGGGTTGGCTTCACGTTGTGGCGTTGTGGGAACTGCTGCTGTTAGGTGTCGCCGCTGTCGATCAGGGTGGCTGGGGGCTTGTTAGTACGAGGTGCCTCGAGAAGACACTACGTGTACGTATTACACACAAGCCGTCCTATCTAAGGTAAGGATACTACAAACCCCTCTTATCATATTACGTGATTTGGGAGACTCCTCAGGCATAGTTGCTCGACTAGGGGCGAGCTGTGAAAGTCTCTAGCCATCAAACAGAGCAACCGGAAAAAGGAAAACTTTGTTTTTGCCAGGATCCAAACATAGTACACAGGGGCGCCAAGGGGGTCGGCCGATGGGGACCCGCAAGGGAAAATCGCATCTCAGATAAGGCACGAGACCGAGGAATGATTGCCGGCGCTTGGATGCCATCCGTGTAAGTGATACGAAGGGACCGACTGTGGGCGGGGGCCAGATGGTATGTGCGTATCCGCACGGAGCAGTGCTGCGTCAGAAAATCATGGCAAAACTCCACCATCTGAATCATCCTGGTCATTTCTCGCGCTTGTGTGAAGAAAAGCGATTAATCGAGTTGCCAGCGTTGAATGCTGCAATGATTGGCTCATGCTGCCTGGAGAGCGGTCATCTGGCTGTAGCTCTAAGCTGAGAGTGACGGATCGGACAACGTGGGGCGGCCACGGCTCGCCCCTAGGCCACCAGAACTGTGGAATCGTCGTTCCACCGTCCTCGTGTGTTCACACGCGCAGCTGCCATGTGCCATGCTGCGAAACGATCAATGGCCACAGTATCTGTGGCCTGAGCGCTGCTCTGATGACATCGAGCTAAAGTGTCTGCTGATGGCAATTGGCTTATTACTGGACAGCTTACAGGTTCTTCTGCATCGTGCTTAGAGGGGCGTCCAAGTGTCGAAGTGCCTTTTGACCAGAAGTGGCTCTGGGGAACAGATCAATGCAACCCTGGCCGAATCCGTTCCTGGCGTAGTAGGTAGTGATCGAGCTCCCGGCCTCACATGTCAAAAGTAGGACGGCTTAGTAGGTATTGGCAGAGGCTTGATTCCATGGAAACGTGCGTTTCGAGGCAGACAAGCCGAGCGCAGCCCGCCCCCGGGCGTGTGGGCATAAAAGCTGCGATCAATGCACGTCGTCTGCAGCTCAACTTCAACGTGCAGAGCGCTGTGGTGGGTTTGCAAAAGAACCTGATCTCCACACCTCGATGGCGACTGGGATCAGGCTGGGGCGTTGGGCTAACAGGCAGCAAGGGACCAAGGGTAAGGGGACAGATGGGAAGCGAGCAATGGGGCATCGAGTCCAGTGTCCACTGAACAAGCACTGCGAATGTGGTGCTGTGTGGGTGTATGTGTGTGTAGACATCTGTGTGCCTGTGGGCTGCGAGCGACTGAGCGTGTGGCTCAATGGCTGCTGAAGCGCGCCTTGTTGCGCCAGGAACCACTTGGCAACAGGAGATCCCAAGTCAGCGCCGGCGGAACAGGACCAGCCCACTCTGAATGTGGCTCTAGCTTTTGTCTTGTCCCTGACACCGAAGTATATCCACCCAGACGCTGAGGCCCATTCTCGAGTGTCGTCTATGTCAGTAACTTGGTATAAGTATAATACGGCCAGGCCGGCTGCTTACTACCTACTCGTACTATTACTACGTAGTATTGCTGGCGCCATTCCTCCCAGGCGCCAGTGAGCCCAGTGAGCCTTACATAGTGCAAATGGATCGCATCCATTGCAAGGGATGAATTATTTACGCAGAGGATCAGAACGGACCAGGGAATTTTGCCGGCGGTGTCCCCGAAGCTCCGTCGCACTCTGCGGAGGCCCCGCTGAGTTTGTCGAGGGCGCCAAAAAAGGCCCTTGGAGGCCCCAAAAAGCGGTGTTGCGTCGATGGGAGTCCAAGTTCTCCGTTGCTGCAAAGGCGGATGGAAGACAGCTTCATATCAATGATGACAGCGGAGGGCTGGGGGGCGGTAGCTGGCTCGGTATTCGATATCGCCCCCAATCGGCCCCAGGTTTCGCACCCTGCACCGCATACGAGTACAGCAAACGTCCGGCAGTGGCAACGAACGACAGCCGCGTTTTGTTGGCGAATGCTCTCCTTGGCTCGGGGTCTCTACGATGGCGGTTTTCCCGTCCAATCACCCGGATGTCATCAAGGCGATCGTTCTTGCCTCGCCTGTTGGCAATTACTCTGTCGGCCCGGCGCTAATGGTGGCTGCTGACATTCAGGGAAAGAGTGACTGCTGAGGACTCGGTCTTCCAGCTCACGGTTGATCCAATAAACGTTTCAAACAAGTCATGTTGATCACGGTGTTTCGCCCGTGTGCCGAAACGCAGGCCTCAGTCGATACCAGGCAAATGAACGGGTCAGTCGAGGGTTTGGCGACGGACGACTCACGAGTGATAATTGTTAGTTAAGCGTCTCAAACGCCGGGCTTGTTGGGCCTTGCTAGGCCCTGGTGGTGCCCTGTTGTTGCCCTGCTGGGCTCGTCACGCACCAAACCCCTCGGACGAATCGGGAGACCCAGCGGCTCCAGGTCGCCCAGCAAGCCAATTCCAGCCACCATCAAGCCACCCTCCTCTACACCAAGGGGCACTCTCCCCTCCCATTTGCCATCTGACCACTCTGCCCGTTCTGCCCGTTCTGCCCGTTCTGCCCGTGCTGCCCCCGTGGCCACCAACTGGCCAAACCCCTCCGCGGTGTCGCTGTCTGCTGACATCTAAACTGTTCTGGGGCGCTCGTCCGCCTCTCGTAGGCTCGTCGTACCTGGCAGCGACAGCCTGCGATTATCCCTCCAACGCCACCCCGCTTTGAGCCCCCCTCCAGCCCCCCTTCTCTCGAGCTTCTCGAAAATGCGGCTATTTGAGCAACAGACGGAGTCTCGGAGACAGGCCACCTGAAGGGCGGCGACGAGCGACGACGCTTTCGCCAGTGCAGAGCCATGTCATCATCATCGCCCTGTTTGCCGTGATGGGCTGCTCCAGCCTGGCGGAGAAAGACGACCCTCTTGGGTGGCCCCTGGCCTTGCAGACGTGCAGCGTCAGAGCTATGAGGCTCCGTGAGGTGGGCAGCGGCTCAACGAGGTGGGCAACGAGGGTTCGAGGGCTCGAAGGAGACCTTGTAGACGAGACGGCCTGCAGTGCTGCACTGACACCAAAGTCCAAAAGTCGTCGTCGGGCCTGTTGACGGCGCAAAGCAGGGGTCCCCTGCACCGCGACGAGACGGAGCGAGACTCTCTTTCTGTGCTCTTCTGCACTGCTGCAGGCCGATGGTCCCGCTGATCACCTCCGACTTGAACTTCTGCTCCACTGCTCCAGCAGACCAGCACGCACTCCTTCGGCTGAGGCGACTCCTCAGGTGCTGGGATAATCACTGAGCCCACTCCCCACCCTTGTCTGTTTCCACCCCTTGTCTGGTCTTCACCACCGCCGTTATCTCCAAACATCACTTGCTCCGTCAGAGGCCACCGACCACCCCCACTGGCTTGAGCTGGTGGATTGAAGGATCCCTACCAACGGACGGTACGTACCATGCGTACTCCGCTCTCTCCAATGCCTATCAGTATGGGCCTCTCTCCAGCTGCTCCCACCAAGTTCCACATGCATATATACATTGTCCTCCAACGTTGTCCCGCTTGCCTTCGTCTACACAGTATATAGCTCTCCCGCCTCGTCACTCCCACCTTCTACTACCTCCTGCATATTACTTTATACTTTTATTCCATCGTGTTGCTTCTGTTCAGCTTGTAATACACCAAGCATCCCAGTTTATGCGAACAGAACATCTTGACTGCATATACTTCAGAGGATATTGCCCGCTCCTGCTTTCTCGTACTACCTTGGTGGACCAGAGACACTACGAAGCTCCGACTTCCCGAGACGCCTACCAGGCACCCTCTTCCATCATGACGGCTTCCATTGCCCAACAGACCGTTCAGGTCAAAGACTCTGCCGCTGCCCGCAAGCGTAGAAGACGCGCGCCTGCCGGTGGCGCCTCCGACGACTGCTTCACCTGCACCAAGCGCAATGTCAAGTGCGATCGCCGCCGGCCATACTGCTCCCAGTGCCTCGAGGTCAGCAACGAGTGCTCGGGATACAAGACCCAGCTCACCTGGGGCGTCGGCGTTGCCAGCCGCGGCAAGCTTCGCGGTCTTTCCCTCCCAATCGCCAAGGCACCTCCCGTCTCCCGCGAACCCAAGAAGCCATCGACTGGTCGTTCCAGAGCCAACAGCGCGGCAGTCACGAGCACCCACAGCCACGCCCGCCATCATAGTCCTAGCTCTCTGCAGTGGCCGGATCGCGAAGACGCACGGGGACATGGCGCGGCGCCGCAGGCGTCCAGGGGTCCCATTGATATCCCCACGGTGTCACAACCTCCTTCCGGGCCTTCGACACCATACGGCATGCCCGCGTACGACTATCTGGCCATTTCGCACCCTGAAAACACTCCCCCCATGCCTCACGCTAGCTGGGGAAGCATGGGATACTCTCACGGCCCCATGGGTCACTCTCCCGATGGGCACGGTCGATTTTCGAAGTTCCCCCTGGATCTCGTCACCGACGGCCTCTCATCGTCTGTCAGCTCAGTCAACAGCGAGGTTGAATACATGTCGCCCATGAGCCAGTCTTACCCCCGAGAGGAGATGCCTTTCGTCAACAGCCCGCCTCTCATGTACGAGAACTACAGCGCCCACCAGCACTCCCCCGTTCCCCAAAGCCCTCCCTCCAGCATCACCATTGACCATTCCCGCGCCCCCACCTCGTGCCCCGGCCTCGTCTATACCCCTTCGGACCACGGCTCGACTCTCACTTCGCACCACCTTGACGTCTTTGAGTCTCAAATCGGCCCCAAAATGATGCGAGACTGCGACAGCCTCAGTGAGCATCATCCGGCTCCCTGCATCGCCTACACCTTCTAATTGGCCAGCAGATGTCCCTGATGTCGATGCCTTTGGCAATGGACGCGGCTCCGCTGGCCCCGCGTGGACTTCTGCTCAGCAACAACAGCCCCAGCAGCCTCGACATCAACCGGAAGAGCAGCTCTTGTCGCCTACATCTGAACACTCTCTTCCTCATTGGCCCACCGAGACCCAGACCACTCAGGTCAGCCAGGACCTGGTGTCCCGGATGCCCTTTTTCATGGACTACTACAACAACACTGTCTGCCCGTCGATGGTGTATATCGACGGCCCAAGCAACCCCTTCCGCGAGAACATTATGCAGCTGGCCAGCGGAAGTCCCAGCTTGCAGCATGCCATCTGTGCTCTGGCGGCATGCAATCTCAGGATGAAGCGGAAGCTCAGCCTTGGCCAGGACATCCATGAGCTGTCCGCGAAGCTGCTAGCCGAGAAGCAGGCCGCGGAATCCGTGGCCGACACTCAGATCGAAGATCAGGCGCTTTCGGAGGAGTATCAACACCGGAACCTGGCGGTTCATCTACTTAACCAGCAGCTCAACGACCCCATCAAGTCGAGCCACGACTCGGTGCTCGCCACAATTCTGCTGCTCTGCCACTGCCGCATGGTGGAATCCGGCATTGCCAAGTTCCAAACCCAGTTTGCTGGTGTCAGGAAGATCTTGTCGATGAGACGATCCCAGCAGATGGCACCTGCCACCGAACCCTCTTGGATGGAAGGACTTTTTACGCACTTTGACGCCATTTCGGCCAGCATCAACGACCGCGAGGCTCAGCTGTCGGGGTTCAATGATCTGCTCTCTGACAGTCCCGTGCTGCCCGCCGGCGCCGAGAACCTTATGGGTTGTGACCGCGACCTCTTCAAGACGATTGGCAGGCTCGGGCGCCTGAACCTGCTGTCCCAGCATCGGCCGGTTCAGACCCCAGCTACGCCACCTGAAGAGCTGGCGCGGTCTCACTCACCATTCGGCATGCCCATGGGTCACGGACACAGAGGCAGCATTAGTTCCGCTACTAGCCAGCCTGCCGGTGGAGACATGTACAACCTTCCTCCGGGTCCCCGATTCGATGGTAATGGCTTTGGGTCAACACTCGACGAAGAGGATGTGATGGCGTCGATGGCGCGCTCAACCGGCTCATACGACGCCCAGCGATCTGCGTTCTGGAAGGACTGGAAGGAGATTCGACTTGCGCTGCAGAACTGGCAGTTCGATTCATCGGCCGTCGCAGCCAACCTTCCTGGCTCGCCTAGCCCGGCTCAGGTGCGCGACCTTGGCTCGCTTTCCGAGGCATTCCGATACGCAGCCCTTCTCTACACGGAGCGTCTGGCGAGCCCGACGCTCCCCTCAAGCCACTCCAACTTCCAGAACCTGGTCAGCCAGGTTGTGTACTACGCGACCAGCCTGGAGACGGGCAGCTCTGCCGAGAAGTTCCTCCTCTGGCCGCTGTTTGTGGCTGGGTCGGAGTGCGTCAATGAGCTGCAGCAGACGATGGTGCGGACCAAGTGTCGGGAGATGATGTCCCGCTCGGGATACATGAACAACCTGTCGGCTCTGGATGTCTTGGAGAAGCTGTGGGCGACGGAGCTCAGGGAGTCGGAGGCCAGGACCCCGGGGACCAGACTGCATATTGCTGGTCGACGAAGCCCCTTTAACTGGGCCAAGTGCATTGGTGGCGCCGGAGTGGATGTGGAATGGATCATGTTTTGATTTTGCATCGACGAGTTATTGTCTACAAGGACATGGACAACCAATGAGGGATGAGAGACGAAGGGACGAAGGGACGAAAGGAAAACCTGTATATACTATGCGCCTGGGTGTATGATGTGTACTATATCATGTGGTTGGTTTTATTTTTTCGGGTGGCTCTTCTACGACGATGGGATGATGAGAGCGGGCGTCTTGGGCTGTACCTTTGGGTTTGGGGCTTGTCAAGGCATTACTGGGGAGCATTATGGAATTGATACGAATTTGATTCTCCAAACAATTGCGACGGCCGTTGTTGACCTTGATCGCTTGTATCGCGCGCGCACCATGTCGGCCTCCCTAGCTTAACATTGCAGTTGGCAGCCCTTGGGAGTACGTACGCATGGCGCTCATGTTGCTAGTATTAGCTGTACCCCGACTGTTAGCTGCGGCCGGGTTCCAAAGCCTCCGAATGAATGCCGGCCGGAGTATAGAGAATGCCGTGTCAATCGCCCGAGTGGCACGCCGGAGGAACACTGGCCTGGTCATGATGTAGTATTACGAGCTCGCATGACATGGCCTGCTCAGGTCGTCTGCCTGTTCGTGTCCCCCCTGCACGACTCCTTCGCACCCCCACACGCCCCTCCACGCCTGAATGGCGCCGACTTGGGCGACCAAACACGCTGGGATCACACGCAATGCATAGAAGTGTATCCGTATGTACGCAGCAATACAAGGCGTGCAGAGCTAGCCCGGTTCACGGAGGAACGGAGAGCGCGCATGGCCTGGGAGGCATGGCGGGGAGCGATAGTGGCGTAAGCGTAAGCGCGACAGCTTGCCGGGTGATGCATAGGGGGGTTTGAGCTTATCTGAGGGTCTTCGCGACTCAGTCCTCTTGGGCGAGGGCAAGCTAAGAGCCTAAAAATAAAATAGAAAAGATACGTATGACAATTGAGACAATCAAGATAGATCTGCCAGGGGCCCCCCCCAGTCTCCGGAGTCGACCGATGAGACACGGCCTTTGACAAGCGGAACGGGCGACGGACTGAAATGGCTCGTCCGGCATTCTGGTAGTCAACAGATGGGCGTGTCCGCGTAAGTGTGCAAAATGAGGGCTTGGCAGACATGTCCCATGCGAATCCTTCCTTCAGCATCACACTCCCTCTCCGAATCCCCCCTCTGTCTGTCCCCTGCGGGTGTGTGAATGTGGGCTCGGCCCGGTGAGATCGGGCATCCTGAGAAGCTGTTCTAAATGTAGGCATCGAGTTTCCTGGATCGGCGTTGGAAAGAAACGTTGTAAAGGTGATGCCGGGTGGTGCTCCCATCGCCGGATATTGCCGCCATTTGGGGGTGGGACTGACATTGAAAGAGGGGGGGAGAGGGGGAGAGGGGGGAGGATTGGACCCTGACCTACGCCCCAGCTGCCGTTGCAATTGCAATGCCTAATACTACACCCAGACACCCTCTCTTCTTGCTCGGGAAAAGGATCGCTCGGCGGATCGCCAGGGGCGAAGGCTGACAGCAGTTCCTGGAGGGGATAGCTTGCGGAGGTACGGAGTGCTAAGTATTCCATCCTGCTTCTAGCACGTAGCTTCCATTGCAACCCTGTAATACCGGCAATATATTCATGCATAGTAGTGCCTACATGACAGTGTTGCATCCAGCTCCCGATCTGTACGGTAATTCGTCCCAGGCGGGCTTGGCCTCGCCAGGACCTTGATAATATGCATCAGTCTGCCTTGCGCCCCAGCAGTGATGTAGTAGGCTCGGCGACCATTTTCCCCGTCAACGTATGCCTACCGATATATCGAAGCCAGAAATTTCAGCCCTAACGCGGACTGAAATGCACGCCGGGGCTGCCATGGCCCATGGTGGTGCTATTTTTAAAAGGAGGCTTCATCTCAATATAAGATGCACATGTGGGATGGTTTCCTGGACCGAGCAACCGGGCCAATAAGCCCACTCATGTTGTGTGAGCGAGATCCTCGACTGCAGGAGCAGCGCTCTCCGGCCCTGTCAAAGGTAATGACAGGTTATTTTCAATGGAGGATTCCCACCTGTCAGGTTCCTTCCATAATGCTTGTTGGTAAGCTGACAGCGGGGACTGAGGATGAGGCTGCCAGCTGGAAAGAGGCCAGGGAGCCACATGAGGGGTGGGAAACAATGGATGAAGTAAAAGGTAACATCGGTCTTCGAAAATGCATCCATGTCCCTCCTTGAAGCTCCAAATCCCCAAGCCCTGAGGGGTTTGGAATCGGTAGTGGTTGTACTAGTGGTTGTACTAGCAGAAGACAAGTCGGCTCCAACTAACTCAAGGATCACAAGGCCCAAAAGGACTGTCGATGCAAGGACTGCCATTCTGGTGCGTTGAACTCGCCCCTCGTTTCGTACTTCTAAATCAATCACCCCTATGCTTAGCATTCTGACACAACAGAGTCATATCACTAATTTATAGATAAAGCTAATAACAATACCTATACTTATTACCTTTGGTATTGGGGGATTACAGCTCTCTATGACATCAAAAAAGTAGCCTTGAGAGATTAGAAGCTATTCTAATTATGTATATAAAATAGAAGCATCGATTATATAAATAATTAATATTACAATTCTTATTCTTTCTTTATTAACTTGAGTATTTATCACCTGTCTTATATATATTTTAAGAGAAGAGGCTAAATTATCACTATCGAATTATAAGTAGTATCTAATCAAAGGCTGCTCTACATTTAGCCTCGAAGCCATGGATCCTGAAGCAATTCTTTAGCTGTTGGCCTCTCCTCGGGAACCCATGTCAGCACTCTTCGAAGGAATACAATAAAACGCGAGCTATCCTCGAGCCGCCCCTCGAGACCCTCCAACGTCCGGTTAGTAGGAATAGGTGCTAAACCGAGCCAGTTCCCTATGTAGAGCGAGTCGGTTATCAAGCGCAAGTTGATTTAAAAATAGCCTCGAACGTACCTTGTTTATCCTAGAAATCAGCGGCCCGCTCAGGGTTCCTTTTCAAAAAGTGTAATGGTGGCGCACCTAGAGTTGCAATCATAATGTTCTTTCGGCCGGGATTCTTTGTCTTCGCAAGCACCTGAGCCATTTCTGTATATATAGGAAGCGCCCAGTGAACGCGAGAGGAAAGAACCCGGGGGAAGGGGCCGAGGGGCATTAGTTGCAGGCCAGAAGCTTTGGAGATTTATTGTGTCCAGCATGTCTTGTGGCTTGATTCCTGTGGCTGGGTTCCAGGCGGCCAGACGAAAGAACGGAGGACAAAGAACGTGAATTGGGGCCTGCCAGGCAGAGGTACCAAACCTGCCCAGACCTGCTCACCTTCGAAGTGAGACTATGTTAGGTCTCTAGGGATCCGATGCTGAAGTCCCACGGAAATAGGTTCGAGGGTCATTCTATTACGTGCTAGCTACTAGCAGGTTTATATATTAACTAATACAGGTACTATATAATCAGGGCTATGCTTATCGCCTATACATTAGTAGAGTCTAGTATGAAATGAATCTAATATAGCGTAACCCTAGCCTTGGTGTTAGGGTTAGAGTTGCTACCCTTACCTATAACCGCTAGCAGGTATGCTTTAGTTAACTATAAATTCATAGCTCATTATCTGATTACTGGGAATTGATCACTGGTAGATATATATTATGCTACCTACCCCTGATATGGCCCGATGGTGAAATGCATTTTAACGTAATCTCACCCATCGCCAGTGTCAGAGGCCGAAGAGATGAAATCGCGTTGAACTGCCTCCGAGGCTACGAAGTCACGCGTAACGGGTCAAGGCGCGGTCACGTGGCAGGGACTTATAAGAATAAGAACAGTCCCTTGTATCAGGGCCTTATGCCTTCAGAGACCAACACAGTCATTATACGCCGTATAACTGCAATATATATTGCCTTCATCCTGCCTCGTTATACCTCTTCACGCTCCTCCGGGTATCCAGTCCTGACAGCCAGCCGTTTGGACCTAGTGCTGTCAAGGTCAGAGGACACTTCGGGCATTTTGTCGTCCTCCATATGAAGATCAAGATCTGCATTGCCCACCGTGCCCTTGACGTCGCCAGTATCCGTTCCGCCGGGCCTGGATGCCCCTTTCTCGGTGTCCGGTTTAGCCTCGTTGAAAAGGGGCACCGGTGGCAGATTCCTCGCCACCCGTGGCCTCTCCAAGTGCCCTGGGAAGACAAACTGTTAGCTACACGCGCGCAAGATCATGTAGGGGCATCGGGAGAGACTTACCCAGGACCGTCCGCACTCCACCCTGCGCATCCGCCAGTCTGTTCGCGGGCCGCGAGTTGTCTTCGATAATCAGGGACGGCGGCTTCCTCGCCATCCCGTCCCTGAAGAGACGCCGCGCATGGTCCCTCGATACAGCCCTGGCCCGGATTGCGAAAATGACTCGGCCAAATCCCAGCGTCCAATCCCCCGCATACCGGATCTCCGACTTGATCTGGTGGTACTTCGTCAGAATGCGTCTCCTCTCCCAGAGCTCCCTCTGACGCATGCTTTCCAGTATGTGAGGCTTGGCGGCGGGATCCATCGTCTTGTCTTTCATGACCGAGTCCCTCTTGTCCTCCCAGCTCTTAACCATGCGGAGCCCATCCCGCTTCACACTCGCCCCGTGGCACGCCTCACAGGACCACCTGTACTGCGTGCGCAGCACAACCAACTTTTGGTCCTCTGGGCATTCCCCATTGCGGCACCTTTTGGTGCAGGGCAGCCGGATACAACGTGAGTGGCCACAGTGGCGGTACTGAATGAGGGCGAAACAGCAGACCATACTGCTCGGTGGTGGAAGGACGGTGTGTACCTTCCGAAAAGCTCTCGTATAAGAAGGAGCGAACGCTTCAAGAAGAGTGGTTTGTTGGGTTGTATAGGATGCGAACGCGTTGAAGGAGCTTATGATCACTTGTGCCTTCCACATAGTAAACCTGCCTGGTGGAGGAAACAGCCCGGTGTTTATAGTCATTGTGCCCAATGGTTTCCAAAGCTTAATCTATGCGTGGAAAGACCTAAATGGCAGATTCCCAGACATCTTTGGACGCCATTTCAGAATGTGTAGTCTTGTGGATATACATACTGACCTTGAGGACCTGTGTCCGGTGGAACTAATACTGCACGCCAACACAAAAGAAGCGCCAGAGGAACGGAGATAGGTTATAGTTTACCACTTGAAACCTGGGCCATCGGGACTATGGCTAAATGAATCATAAACTCAAACTGCCAGGCCCGGGAGGTTGGAATCTTATGTCCACATACTTATATACCAACCTTGAGGACCTCTATCTGGTGGAACTAATACCGCCTCCCCCCTTAATATGCTCTGAGAGCTAGAGGAACGGGAATAGTTTATAGTTTATCACTTGAAACGTGGATAAATGAATCATCAAATTAAACTACCAGGCACCAGGAGGTTGGAATCTTATATCCGCCTCCTGCTAATATAATCTGAGCGCTAGAGGAACGGGGATAGGTTATAGTTCATCACCTAACACGTAGGACATCGGGAACTGTGGCTGGATGAATCATGAACCTAAACTACCAGGCACCACGAGGTTGGAATCTTATGGACATACTTACATACTGACCTTGAGGACCTACATCCGGTGGAACACATACGACCCTCTAAACACGATTTGAGCCATAGAGACAGAGGTATTTTGTAGTTTGTCAATTGCAGCGTAGAGAACTGGACGGATCGCATTGCTCGGCCTAAGACGACCTGGGTAAAATTTCGCATTCCTTTAAATGAGGGTATTCCGTACACGCCATATGCTTTGCCTTCCAACTTTCTTGAAACACAGACGCCATAAACTGCTCCATATCAAACAAAGACTGCTGGTGGTAATGTACAAGTCGGCTAGGCCGATTTCAGTAGGGACAATCCCCTGTTCTGCGTGTATCAGCGCCGGGGAAAAGGACCGAGACAGCATATTTCAAACGCCAGGCAGGGCATGGCCGTATTGAAGAGGGCCATGTTTGCCCCCACGTAGAGCCTTGGCTGTAGGTAGAGCGCGGTCGTCTCCCCTATGCCGGTGGCGCCTTGGGCGCAGAAGTGTTCGGTGGTTGATAGGTCGCATGGATAGTAGTGGCTTCTCTACGCGATTGTGGCGTCCGAGAGCGGCGAACGAGGTCCGGACTTAAACTTCGATTCCCCGTGGAGCAGCCCATGAATTTCTTAAAGCTATCATGCCCATAGGCGCTATCAATGGCAGGGCTGGCTGATCCGCTTGTAGGGACCTTCTCGTTTGAGACTAACCCTTTGGTCTGGACGAATGCACTAGAGCGAACGTGGTATGGGTCTCGCTCATAGTACTTGTCGAGGATCGGGTGCATCATGACCGTCTGTCGATGGATAGTTAGGATAGAGTTTGTGGGTACATTCACCCAGTTCTCTGTGATCGTGTTAGTGAGCCATGGCCACGTGCAACAGTTGGTGGACAGGGCCTAAACTTGCCTCTCTCAAAGGTCAAGGGCTCACTGGCCACAAGAACAACGTCAGCCCCCTTGTCTTTACGTTCCATCTGGTACTGTCGATCGTCTGGCGACGCCGTCTTGGTCACCCATTGTGTGCCCGATGAGTAGTATAGGCTGGCAGCCTCGTCCTTGGAACTGCTGATGTATCTGGTGCAGATGACGCTGTGGCCATCCGTGACGGCGAAATTGAGCAGACTCCGCGTGTCGACGTCTTCACTCTGGATAATGTTGTCGGGGATCGCGTCTGTCAGCTCGTTGATTTGGGCAATGGTCTTCTCAATGGCCTTGCGTAGGACCGTCGGTCCGAAACCATTCTCGGGGCACGAGCTCGGGTCATGGCCTAGGCGCTCGAGAGTGTCAAGAAACAAGGCGAATGCCCACTCGCTGTCGGTTCCGCCCTTGACGCCTAGGAACCACTTGTCGGCAAGTCGATCGCCCAAGCGACGCTTGATGTATTTCCAGCCCCCAAGTCCACCATTGTGCATCCACATAAGCGACCCATGGGTAAACGGGTGGCAGTTATCTTCGGCGAGGGAGCCTTCGGTCGTGGCACGGACGTGGGCAAAGATGAGGCGAGATGCGGTTTTGGACGCGATGCGGTGAAGGTTGGTGCAGTTCCACGCGGGGATGGTAGAAGTGAAGAGACACGGGGCGGGCCCTAGCTTGGGATCGGTATAAAATCCTATTCCAAAACCATCCGCGTTGTTCTGGCCTCGTCTCGTATCCTGAACCGGGAAAGATGTCATGGTCAGATGAAGTGCTACCAAGGACTGATGGGTGGCGGAGAGAGCTTACAAGGCGCAACCGTGAGTCGAAGGACTGCTTGAGAATCGAATGGGTTGGATCAAGGATAAGTTTTGATAGGAGAATCTCGTCACTTCCCTTGTATACCTGGAAGACAGACGGGCGTTAGCTGTGTGCTCGTGATGCCAGCGCAATTGGCCGCCTCCGGAGTTCGGAGCGGTGGGAGAAGGGCAGCGGCGACTCACCAGGAAGCGGCACATGATGCTGGAAAGACGAGCAAGGTGTTGGAGCGAGTGTGCCAATTGCGAACAGAAAGTCACTATATCGTATGAGCGCAGGAACAGAATTGGAGATGAGAATATGGGAGAATTCTCGAGAATGAAGGGGCAAGAAATGGGATTTGAATCATGTTCAGATGACACAATCGCCCAGGTCCATGGCGCTTTCCCGTTCGTCTGTTAGTGGACCTAGCGGCAGTCGGCGCTGTGGCTGCAGTGGCCTCGTTGGAGCCGTTAGCGGCTGGCGGTCTGGAGGCGACGGGAACAAGACGGTGAAGCACTGAACCTAGCGTTGCCTGCCCGCACTAAGTGGTGCGTGCCTGCCAAGGGCGGACCCCACCAGCACAGTGCAGTCGCTGCAGTGGGGTGAGGCACTGAGGTCACCGCTTTGTTGGTGGTTGTGGTTGTGGTTGTGGTTGTGCTGTGCATAGGTTGTGCATAGGTTGTGCATAGGTTGTGCAAGTTGTTCCAGTTGTGAGCTGCGGTTTGTGTCAGGACGCGATCGGAATCCATTTACACGCTCCGCGTCCACGACGCCCTCAACCCGCGTCTCTCCACCATCGACCCTGGCCGGCCGTCCCAGCCACGGCCAATCCGCTCCATTCTTTGACGCTGGCTTTTCCAATTCTCTACCTCATCGTACTCAACTCCCCCGCGCCATGACATTGTTCTTTTGAATTGATTTCTTTTTTCCCATTCGCATCTTCTTCTCCTTACTCTGGGCAGCAGTATGGACGTCCACCGCCACGCCACCGCTGAATCCGACTATGCAGCTGCCCACACGAGCCCTCTTCTGCCCTCCTCGCCCCCCGCCAATGGCCTCCTCTCGCCCACGAGAACCTCTCGCCGGAAGGAAAGACGTGATCCCTCGGTGACTCCTAGGAGATTTGGCAGGTTCTTCACCCCTCGGTCTTCCCAGCCCATCGCCGGGCGCCGCATCTTGGTCAACATCGCTGCCGAGGAGCTTAATCGCCAGCCGATATCACCTCAATCGCTGGCCAGCGACGCCCTGAGCTCCGATCCCATCATTCCGTCTCCGAGTCAACTTCCCTCAAGCCCAAGCCGCACTAGGAAAAGAAGCAGTCCACGCCACCATGCAGAGCCCATCATCCGGCGTCGAGGGGTTGTCCTCGACGACATGCATCCGCCACTCCTCAACCTTCCAGATAGAGGCGATGTATCCCAGCATCCCCAAAATTCCCAAGGCCAAGATGTCCTCGGGGATTGGCGAAAGAATAACCTGGTATGTTTGGAAATCCAGCATTAATTAAGATGCTTATACTAAGACACAGCAGAACCGCTTCTTCAGGACCAGTCGCGGCCAGGACCAGTCTATGAAGGACAGGCTAATCAGGGATGCTCTCCGCGGGCCCCCACCCAAGAGGCAGCGGGCTGAGGTTCGTCACCAATGGCATGGTCCGTTAACAAGTTGTTAGTTAACCTTTGGTTTGTAGTCACCCAACCGCCACGAGCCCATCCCGGTCCGGAAATTTGGCAACCGTGGGTTCGAGGCCCAGCTTCTTGACCGCGAGCATGGATTTTCCTATCACAACGGAGGACAGCACTTGGCCTTTCCAGCCGCCGATCCTACGGCACAGACGGGTGCATTCTACAGCAACTCTAGCGATCACGAATTCACCACGAGTTACGAAGGAGGGGGCAATACCACCCCTTTCTGCCAAGCAAGCTATCACAACGCGCCCGTCACAGCCATTGGAGATGAGCAGGGGTATGTTCGTCTGTTTAGAACCGACGGTTGGAGCAATGAGCAGGGCAAGGTGGAATCTTTCTTCAAGGCACACGACAATGCCATCATTGATGTCGACGTCTCGGCGGACGACATGAGGTTGGCTACGGCATGCGGGGACTGGTCCGGAAAGGTCTTTGACCTGACAACCCAGACTGCTGCTGTTGACCTCAAGGGCCACATGTCAGGCATGCGGCAGGTTCTATTCCAGCCGGGGCGCGCCAACGGTGACGTGCTCGCGACTGCTGCCAAGGACGGATGCATTAACATATGGGACCTCCGCTGCGGTCCTTTGCCCGTGAATACCTTCTCGACCCAGTTCGGGGATAACCAAAGAGCGACTCGGAGAAACACTGACCTCGGTATCCTCGAGACAAAGCCGATCAACTCGATGGACATGGCCCATGTTCGCACAGCCAACGGTGTCCACACCCCCGGTTCTATCACCGCCCTACAGTGGTTCCCTTCTGGCCGCGAGCACCTCCTGGTTTCTGGCTCGGAATGCTCTGCGGCCATCAAGCTCTGGGATATCCGGTGCGTCAAACCTCGCCACCGCGACCAGGCGACACCTCTAGCCGTCACAGCCCAGCCTCGCCACCACACATTCCGCGCATACGGACTCACGTCCCTGGCCCTCAACTCGGACGCCACCCGCCTCTACTCCGTCTGCAAAGACAACACCATCTACGCCTACTCCACCGCCCATCTCATCCTCGGCCAGGCCCCCGAGCTCGTCAGCAGCTCCGTGAAGCGCCGGCCCCGCGGTCTCGAGGGCATTGGCCCCCTGTACGGCTGGAAGAATGAGCGCCTCAGCGGAATCTCCTTCTGGGTCAAGTCGGCGATCCGTCCCGCACGCGGTTCCCAGCCTGAGCTCCTCGCCGTTGGCGGCAATGACAAGTGCCCGATCCTCTTCCCTACCGACGAGCGCTACATGCGCACTGCCTTCGCCCAGCGCAGCCACATGCTCGAGTCGTCCTCGACGACGCTCACCTCCTCCGTCTCCAGCCGGCCCGCCTCCCGCTCCACGCCCTCCTCGCTCAACCCGTCCTCGGCCAACATCCCCATCTTCAAGTGCGGCACCCCGCTTGTCGGCGGCCATGACAGGGAGGTGTCGACGGTCAGCTGGACCAATGCCGGGCGGCTCGTCTCCCTATCCGATGACGGCAGCGTGCGCCACTGGCAGGACGACGACCCTTCGAGGGCGAGGTACCTGCGACAGGTGGGCGACTTTGGTGGCCAGAGGTGGAACTCTGGGTGGGCTGAGGTCAGCGAGGACTGGGACGAGGAAGACGATGAGGAAGAGTGGTGATGGTCTCTGGCTGGGGGATTGATTTCAAGTTGGGGTACAAGGGTGTTGGACACGATTATGATTCCCACGAGGTCATCGGTGGCGCTGGAGTTCTTTCCTAGTTATGAGCATTGCTGTATTGCATGGCGTTTGGGACGACTTATGAATGAATACAATTATCTTGAAGACATCTCCACAAAACGATGTTCGACTATGATCAAGGATATCCTTTCGTTCCTCAATGTGTACCCGACCACCAATAGTAACATGTGTGAGGCTGTGAGGCTGTGAGGGGCTGTCGGACAGGTGTAGATCCCCCCTGTTCATTATAAAGAGCTGAACCCGCAGACATGCACACTGCCATATTCCAGTTCTCACCAGACATGGGAATCTCCCACAAACCTCAAGCACACCATGACTCCTCCGCCTAGCCGCCCCGGAAGTTTGGTTGAACTAGACTCCATACAGGCGTCTCCCGACGGGGGGCAGAACGACGAGCATGCGAATCCCCTAGACGACCATCATGGCAGTCTAAGCGCCACACTCTGCGAACGTTGCCAGGACTTTGACATCCAGGCCTTCCACAACGGCAGCCGTGGTTACATGCTCCGCCATGTCGAAGCCGCTGCCAGCACCACAGACCATGCTGGTGGCTGCGCATTCTGCTCGCTGCTGCTGGACAGTGTCAAGGGAGTCGATGTCCCTGGGGACGTGGCGAGATGGGAGTGGAAATTTCCCTTCTCCTTCACGGCCAACACGGATCCCCCAGATAACATGTGCGTCCACATGACGCTGTCCCGCGACTATGCAGATGCCAAGCTGCTCTCCCCATCTCCTGGGCTGCATGCAAACCGGCTTCGCACCGAGGTGGCCGACAGGTTCAGCGAGGTCAGGAATCCATCCAAGCATGAGATTTGCCTCGCAGCCGATCCAGGTAGGCGCATGACTATCATGCATTCGTGGGTGAAGGGGAGGCAACAAAAACATCATCGAGTCTTGGCTCACTGTGTGTCGCTATTATAGAAAGCCCAGCAGCAGTGAATGGCGACGTCAGTGGGCGATACTTTGGCCGCGACCCCAGCTCCCATGCCCATCTCGACGTGATCCGAACCTGGATCGAAGCATGCTCGACTCACGCCAGATGCAACCAGACCATCTCTGGGTCCGAGACTATCCGTGCTCGCCAGGCGCCGCTGCCATCGCGGTGCATCGAGATCACAGACGACCTCTTGGGCCCAGCTCTCCACCTCCGCAACACCGAAGGCATGTATGGCGCCTACATCACTTTGACGCATCGCTGGAACCGCGAGACCGAGTCCTGCAAGACAACCACGGCAAACTACGACGCGAGGCTGCAAGGGAGGGAGTTCCAAAAGCTCCCGCAACTCTTCAGAGACATCCTGGCCGTCGCGGCGAAGTTGGATGTTCGATACGTGTGGATCGACTCTATCTGCATCATCCAGAAAGGCGACGACGGCGCAGACTGGCGGAGAGAAGCCCCCAGGATGGCGCAATACTACCAGTTCTCCCTGCTCACCATCGCCGGGACCATGGCTGATGCGACACCCGGTCTCCTTCGCCCCTACTCTGACGAAACCCACCCATGGGACTCTGGGCTCGTCCAGATGCCGTACAGGGACAGGGCTGGCGCGCAGGCCGGCCACTTCTACGTCTACAGGCGCAGAGTGCCCCTTGCCGACGACTACTGGGCCTCGGTCCGCGAGAGCATCCTGTTCCGCCGCGGCTGGATCCTGCAGGAATGGCTGCTGAGCAAACGCATTCTGTGGTACACGCCCAGGGGCTTGTTCTTCGAGTGCCAGACCAGCGGTCCACAGTCCGAGTACCAGGAGATGGTGCTCCTTGAGGCGGCTAAGCCCGCCTTGCGGGCCCATCTCGAGCTGAAGCCGTCGTTTCATTGCGACAGCCCCTCGATTCTCGACTTCTGGTACCGGGCGCTCGAGACTTATTCGTCCTGCCAGCTGTCCAAGCCGGACCAGGACCGCATCCTGGCCATTGCTGGTCTCGCCAAGGAGGTCGGGCTGATATTGGCCAACAATATGGGAGAGGGAGTGGTGGGTGGCGTGAATCGTGAAGCGTACCTCGCTGGCCTGTGGCTCAGGGATATACATCGCGGGTTGCTTTGGGAGCAAAAGCACTCGGCAGAGTCATTCATGATCAAAGTTGGAAAGCTTCCGTCGTGGTCCTGGGCATCATTGATGACGCCGGTCATGTGGGCACCGCGTGGCCAAGGGACCAAAAACAGTTTCAGAGTGACAGGAGTCTGCCAGCGAAGCCATCAAGGCAGTCACGACCACCCTGACTACGACTACATAGCTAGAAGCGGCTGGCATACCCTGGTTACCAGTCACCATGACACGGGTTCTGGGGCTGGCAGGCCGCAAGAATACCAGTTCGATCCAAGCAACATGATCTCCTGTCTACACATCCGAGGAAAGCTCCGAACAGTCCACGTACGCGGATACCTAGAGACCGAAGACAATCTTCAAACCGCTGCCTTTGCCACCGCCTACAGCCCTTGTCCCGAGTCCTGCCAATGGAGGGCCATTTGTTGCCCAACCCGCCCAGAAGTGATTGCCGGATGGGGTTCTCTTGAGAACCTCGAAACAGGAAGCAGTGATATCTGTGCAGACTCTGGCACCGCCGTCTATGCACTTCACGTCTCGACTAGGCACGTCCAGAGCGGGCTTTGGTTGAAGCACCAAGACCCGGTCCTGGATGTCCTATTCCTGGACGCAGTCGACGATAAGCACCACGTGTTCCGGCGTCTAGGGTTGGGGAGGATATTTGAAAGGGACCTGGTTGGCAAATATGAAACGACAGAAGAGTGCAATATCCAACTCGTATAGGCTTCAAAAGGGGCCACTAATGAGCCATAGGGAAGAAATCTATAATCTGACACGCGGTGCCAAGTTTAGGCGCTCTGCCGGCCCGTGGGCTTTCACGATGGCTGCGTCAGTGTGCAAAGTAAAGACGCTAAAACAGGCTATAAAGATGTAGAAAAAGAAGAAAACAGCAAATGGGGCACAAATCCTCATCACGATACTCGCCCAGCCCATGATTCTGATCTGCTGCTCCATATCCGGGACAGTGATGTCGGGCAGTTCCTCGAACTCATCCCAGACCGAACTACTAGTGAACGTGGAGCGAATCCCCTTGACAAAAAGAAAGGACACAGCACCAAGAAATACAAACATGAACAGAGGGGGCCGGACGCGAGGCTCTGCCTTCCATTCCCTGCCGAGGTGACCCCAGTGCTGGCCGCAGCTGGTGCGTGAGTCGTTGTATTCGTCAACGTAGCTGCGGTGCCCGATGGGGGCGACACGAAGACGGGGGTCAGCACGAGCAGTAGAGCCGTCTACTGAATTTCGGAACAGCAGCTTTCCAAACAGACCCCTGGCGGGCACCCAAGGATCGGGAGGAGGCATATCGCACTGCAGGAGGAGCGACGTCCGGATGCTGCGTTTGGTAGCAAAGGCGCATGTAAGATAGCCAGCCAGTGGCACGTAAAGATTGTTTTTGGCGTTGCTGGGCCACCAGTCAGTAATCCATGACTTGGGCATTTCGGGGAGAACATTGGAGTAGGGGAGCTTACGGTATGGGCACTCTGGCACGGGTATTCTCATGAAGGAGGATGCAGACCAGCACAAACACTATGGTGCTGTATAAGCCGAAGAACAGAGGGACAAGACGGTCGGTGAGCCACGAGTGTGGCCCACTTCGATGTTGGCGCATGTAGTCCATACGTGCTATCGTCCGACATTGAAGCTGGTGAACAGGTCGGCTGTTGATGGGCTGAGGAGTGTCGGCCTCAGACTGAACCGACGAGGTTTGAACTTGGGGACTCATACTCTGTCCATGTGTTTGCTGTCGTGCGTACAGCCGTGAAAGGTCACCAGCCAGTACCGGGCTTGGCACTGACGCTGCCAACGCATGAGTCGACGT
Organism: Amphichorda felina; assembly: GCA_016490725.1. NCBI lineage: Eukaryota > Fungi > Ascomycota > Sordariomycetes > Hypocreales > Bionectriaceae > Amphichorda > Amphichorda felina. The sequence continues at coordinate 94,283 of JAEMHR010000030.1, read as the reverse complement.
ATCGGTGAGAGTCCTTGTCCCCCCGAGGGAAGAAAGCTGGGTGGTGGGCTCATAGTGCCAGTCATTATGTTGGAGCAGAAACCGGTACACCATCCAGCTATAGAGGCCAATGCATGCAAGCAGGAGAATCAGCAGTATAATGACCGTCTGCAGTCCGAAGCCAAAATCCGTCTTGACGTTGGCCCTGACGGTGAGATAGACGAAGGCGATGTGCATGGCCAAGGTTGGAATCGTTGTCAACAATGACACGAGATACACCGCCCAGAGGTACGAGGGGTTGGGCCTCTGGTAGCCAAGGAACTTATGAGGAGTCTGGAAGAGAGCTCGCCAGGCGATTCGGGTGGTTATAGCGATAATTGTCATGAGCGTGATCAGCGCCTTCAGGTTCGTGAAGCGCTTCCCGCTCTGAAACCAGTGGTATACAAAGCGTCCAGCCAAGACGGCCATATGCGCTCCACATAGCAGGTTGAGTACATGATGCCATGACTGAGGTCTCTGCTGCAGCATGCGGCGTAACTGCTCCTTGGTTCGCTGGCGACTCTGCTGAGTGACAAAGTATAGATCTTGACTTTGAGGGCTTGCAGCCGTATCAGCCATTTTGCACCATTGACCTCTACTGCAACGGCATCCGTCTGATTTTGAAAGGTTGGTAGCTGTAACTGTGAGAGGAACAAAACCGTGGGGGATTCCCTGGGAGGATGAATGAGAATGATGGTAGCGGCTGAGTCCCTGGTCAGCGCTGGGTAGGTATTAATAATGGGCAGCACCGCCCCTGTCTGCAATCTGCACACCGTCCTCTCAGAGTGATTAACAGTGCATACCTTAAAATACATCCGGTAATGTGCAAATGCCCCTGTGCTCCGGGTTAAACCAGTGCCTCTTTCATATCTGAGTTGAATTAGAGCCCCAGGTAAACCCGGAGACGGAAACAAGGCATGGCCAATTGCCTAGTCAGCAATCCGGGTTGAAATAGTTCATCACGATGGACTCGAAAACATTGGAAGATTGTATAGATATTCCGGTTCATAACTCAAGATCAAATTCAGTCGTATCCAAATGGCTCATACCTCGCCGTCTATACAGCCGCATATTCTTGCCCAACCTCACTGTGAGCCTCCCCTTCATGGCTCTCATGGTTGATAAAGACAAACGAGGCGAGCACCACTATGGCCCCGACCCAGTACACGAAGCTCGAGTACTGGCCATATTGGATCATCTCGCCAATAAGCGATAGTGGGATGGTCAGAGACATCCCCGCTGTCACCACCAGTGGCGTCGTCAGTAGCATGGCAAAAGCCCACGCCATATCCCCAACGAAAGATGATATCGAGTTGATCTGTTGGGTGATTAGTCCCAGAAACCCTGTCGGAAATCCTGGATGCCAACTTACGATGATGATTCCCCAGATCCGGCTGCTAGGCGGCATCTCAAACTGCGACATTGTCAGTCCGTGTCCCCAGATCAGAACCAGGAAACATCCTTACCGGCTCAATACCTGTCCAGTGCAGGATGAAAAAGATGGGCCACAATAATGACAAGTTCCAAACGCCCACCATGCCAAAGAACAGCTTCATGTCCACCTTATCCTCGTTCCCCACGCGACGCTTCATCACCGTCACGTACATGCCGTACACCACAGCGCTGAGGAACGCCATCAGGTCGCCCACGGCCGTCTGCGCCGCCGTCTTCTCCGGGAACGTGCCGCGGTCGTGGTCGCTGGCGCCCGTCAGGTCGACGGTGGAGATGAGCACGATGCCCGCCATGGACGCCGCGACGCCGGCCAGCTTGCGCATCGTGAAGGCCTCGACGCGGAACGCCGCGCAGAAGACGAGCGTCCACACGCTGCTCGTCGACGACAGGATGGTCGCGCTGCCCACGCTCGTGAACTCGAGGCATGCCGACGCGAAGTAGTTGGCGAAGAACCACAGCATGCAGAACTCGAGGCTCAGCATCGTCGTCTCGCGGAAGCTCAGCTTCTCCTCGGCCGATGTGGGCTCGATGTTCGCGGCGACTTGGTCGTCCACTAGTAGCCGGTCCCCGGCCCTGTCGTCCTCGTCCTGGAGCGCGGCCTTGCTGGGTGGGAGGCCGTACTTGTACTCGTACCACATCTGGCTCACATCGCCTCGTAGACCGCGGAGACCGCTCTGCCGCAGGTATTTCGTGAACCTCGGTATCAGCGCAATCGCAAAGACCGAGGTGTTGATGTAGACGAGGAAGAAGGGCTTGTCGTACGTGTGATCAGAGAAGATGAGCTAGACAGCCAGGTTAGCGTCGTGAAGCAGGCTCCGGGGAAATAGCCGTCGCTACTCACACTGGCGAGGAAGTTGGAAAGCGTCCACATGAACACAGTCATCAAAAGCAGGAGTATACCCAAGGTCCTCCTGGCGACTCCCGTCAGACCGACCTTTGCCTTCAATCCCCTAGCCACCGGCGATAGTGATCGCGTACGCAGCGAGGAGCCGATTGAGGCTGCCAGATCAGCTACGGCATCGCCGCGGGCGTCGCCATGACGGTCGGTGGCCATGGTGTGTGTATGTGTGTATGTGTGCGTGTGCGTGTGCGTGTGCGTGTGCGTGTGCTGGGAATCGGGTGCCGACCTCTATTTAGCCAGGCTTATCGCGGACTTGGCGACTCTCGCGCAGACGTGTAGAAGCGGGCGACACGATCCCCATTGAGGCCAAAGGAAGGACAGATTGTGGAAGTGGCCGCGGGAAGTTGCGGGGAAGGCGGAGAGGGGGATCGGAAACGAAGGACTGAAGCCGATGCGTGTCTGAGGTTGAAGTCGAGGGCGGAAGGGCGACGTCGGCAGAACTGAAGTCAGTGGCAGGGGGTCATCCAATGACGGCATCAGTGTGCGTTTCGCCCAGGGGCCCTGACGCTGCTGCCCTGGGTGTTGAGGGGCTGCGACGATTTCGAGCTTGGGCCCCAATGAATAAGATCTCAATGAGCCTTGTTGGACGGCTCAATTCGCATGCATATAATGCTAAATATATTCATTGCTGATGCGAAAATTGGCCAGATTGTGTGCCAGCATACGCCAGCGCGAGAGCTTTGAACTCAAAATTCCTCCACCTAACCCTACCTACTATGGGAAGTACCTACCTATTCACGACGAAAAGATCATGCCGCCTGGCTCCATTCCCTTGCCCTCCTTGAGCACGTGGGCTTTCCTCAGAATAGACACGCACTCCTCGACAACCACGGGGTCGACGCCCTCCGTCCTGGCTGGAAACCTAACCGTGGTGAGCCACTCACGGGCATCCGCCTCCGTGTACCCCAGGTTGGTGGAGATGTACCGGATGGCCTCGTCGTGGTTCTCGTTGAAGTGCTTGACGCCCTGGTCCAGCCTGGCGAACAGGTCTTTGACGCGGGGGTCCAGCGCGCCGCCGCGGGTGAGCTCGGTGGAGGCAACGATCTTCCAGCTGCTCCAGGGCGTGTAGATGTCACCAAGGCGGCGGATCTCGCCCGAGTCGTAGTACTTCTTGGAGGTGAAGTGCTCCCACATGAAGAAGTCGGCGTCGCCCGAGTTGACGGCGTCGCGCAGCTTGTCGAACGTGTGCAGCACCACCGTCTCGGCGTAGGGCGACGCCGACGACAGCCAGTGCTGCTGGTCCGCCAGCACGAAGCCCATGACGTAGCTGCCGGATCCGATGCGCGAGACGCCAATCTTGCCGCCCGCGAGGGATGCGACGGACGTGATGTCGGGGCGATGGGCGCCAGTTGAGATGGCCCAGCCTGTATAGATATATGCCGCGGTCAACTCGCTGCTTCGGGTGCGGCGGGGATCGTGAGCTATTACTCTACTCACAGAGAGGTGTTTCCACATAGGTGCCCACGAGACGGTACCCCCCATCACCCTCGATATCTTCCTTGCCCAGGCCGGCGATCCAGCCCTCAGTCAGGCCGATACCGACGTCGATCTCGCCGGCGCGGAGGGCCGTGACCATGTGCCCGGTGCCGGAGGGGAAGGGGATCAGGGTAGCATCGAGGCCATAGTGCTGCTGGGCAAAGTGAAGCGGAGTTGAGAAGTGCTCGGGCACAAAGCCAATGCGCAGAGGTGTCTTTGCGGCCATCTTTCCTATGTAGTTGATCTCACTTGAAAATGGGTTTGTAGATGATTGAAAGTTGACGTGGTTCTTGTCTCGGAGTCCCGAAGTCTGGTGTCAAAGGCATTCTGGCCTTGGCTGCAACACCACTCATTCATCACCCACCACTTCCCCTCACACTACTACAGCTTCTACAATTGCTGCAATACCTACTACCTAGCAGTCTAGATGGACAACCGAGCAAAAGATTTACTAGCAGGCAAAAATATAAATCAGAGTGTAAAAAGTTGCCAAGACAGGGGTTCGAACCCTGGCATCTCTCGATAGTGGTGTAGAGGAGTCAAAAAGACTCTTAAAACCACCGCCTTAACCACTCGGCCATCTTGGCGTGGACTCAATTACCTTCTAATTTTGTATATATGGTGTCCACCCCCAGGCTAACCATCCTTGCAGCCCATTTTGAAAGAGAACAGGCAGAATACGGAGAATTACTAGTTCTAATATTAATTCTGGGGATCCAGAAGCCATTTGCGCATAATTAGGGCCATAGTCGCCTGTGAAGGGGATGCATCCATGTTGCACCATCATGGTGTCCTTTGATTGACAGAATAGTCAGCCGCGGATAGGCCTTGGCTCATTTTTTCCGTCATCCCTGCCAGTTTTATATATTCCTTGCATACTAGGGACGGTCCTCGAATAATAATCCTATTCTCGTTTTTGATGCGATAACTTGCCTGGGTCGGTTCTCGCCATGACGACCGGGCCCGCTTTTTTATGTGAGTTTCATGATTTTTGATATCGCGACGATGTAGTAATACCAAAAACACCATCTTCCGGTAGGAGAATTTCATATAAGATAGTATTTTGAATCGCTCTATAACTCTATTCTAGTCATTGTCTCATATATTTCCAGGTGTATCATGTATCATATGGGCCCAAACTCCGTTGATGCCCGACCATTATTAGCCGCCCCATCCCCTACCAACTCGCGACTCGACCGCCCAGTCGAGTGGGACGTTCGACGCGGAGTATAGTGGCGCTCGGAGCGCGGCGGCGGCGGGTTGGCCTGGACGTCGGCCACCGAGCGCGCCCGGTTGTGCCCGAATATGCGGTCCTCAAGGCCATCGCCCAGGCCTTCTTTGGAGCCGACGGACGACCTGTCGATGTGAAAGGACCGCGTCATCAGTATCCCAGGGGGAGGAGGCGGCTGCTGCTGCTGCTGCTCCTCGCGGGCAGAGCTGCGGCTGGGAAAGTAGGACGATGACTTGAATTTCCCGAGGACGGTGTTCACGGCGGGGAGGCATGCGCAGATGAGGCCGATGCCTACTTCGGCGTTACTGGGGGTGATGAAACGGTTGGTTAGCCGGGTGTTGGGGGCTTCAATCCATCATAATTTGTGTCAACCTACCCCGACAGGACGAGCTTGGTAAGCACAATGGTCTCGTTGGTCGACTTGTACCTCACCAGAACGAGGACCAGGCGGTACACGCTGAAGCCCGTGGCAACGCCGCCGGCGCAGAGCATGCCGGTGATGCGCATGCGCTTCTTGCGCGACATGCGCAGCGACCAGATCAGGGGCGTGGGCAGCAGCAGGATGACGAGGTCGGTGACGACGCTGACAATGGCGTCGACGGTGAAGACAGCCCTCTGGTTGATGCACTTGGTCCGGGGGCCCTGCCAGTAGGCCGAGATGGGGTGGCAGGTGAAGATCTTGACAATGATGCCCGAGGTGTAGTACAACATGATGAAGACCAGGAACAGCTTCATGCCCACGATGGTCCGGTAGTGGACGGTGCCGAAGACGCGGATGATGATGAGGAGCAGGGCGAACTTGACCGTCATGGCCATGGGTGCGTAGAAGATGGTGGAGGCATAAATGCACTTGTTGCACAGGTCAGTAAAGGGCTTCCGACTGGATTCTCAGATCTGGAGGTTTTCAGACGAACCTGGAGGAATTTGCGGACATCTTTGGTCGACACCTCCCACTGGTTATAGCCGGCGCCATAGAAAGTAGCTATGGAAACTTGTCAGGTTTCTTTGTCCTCAAAGGAGGGGGGGGGGGACAGTTCCACGGGGAAACCGGCATACCCAATATACTCGCGATGCAGTATCCAACCATGAGAACCTACAGCCTTGTAAGCTGGTGCTATGTTTAGACATAACTTGGGGTAAGTCAGGACAGTGTATTAAAAGCATACCCATGTAATGTAACTCGACCCTGTCCACGCTCGTCAGCATCAGGAAATCCCGGCTTAAGCGAATTCCATGCGGCTTACAGTCGTCCCAAGTAAAGGCACCCCCTCGAATCCACTTCCCGGCATAGACGCGCAGCGCGATAAAGATGGACACAAAGAAGAGCGTCAGGGCCTGGGTAACATACATGACCGCGTGGAACACATCTGTAGGGTTCTCCGGGTCGGGTTCCACGCCATCCGGTGGCGCAATGGTCCCAGGGTAGTCCATAGCCACGCGAGCGGCCAAGTTAGACGGTAAGCGTGGATGAACAGACCCCGTTGGGCTCAAGGGGAGTTCGATGCCACGCCTTCCGGGTCAGGAGACTGGGTGGTTTGTAGGAATGACATGCTGGCAGGTGGCGGTCAGAGTGAGGGTTCCTGATTTTGTATCGTGACGAGATGGAAGTGCCGACATTCCAGCACGCCCAAGCCGTCCAACCCTGAAAGCCGACAAAGTCTATTTCATTGCCGCCACTGATGCCAAAAACAGAAGCCCAGCTTTCATATCATACCCAAAGCAAATGGCTCAGTGGCCACTTGACTTGGTACGGCTGAACTCTATCACCGCCCTCATCAGCGATTGTGATGGGTGGCACAAGGCACGGCACAAAGTCTATTCGGCTAGCCCGCCATCATTCAACCGTTTTACATCGTCCATGTGGGTGCATCGACGAGTCGCCATGCCGACTATACGCCGTTGATACTTTGCAGTCGGCCAATTGGAGTTCAGTTGTATGCGTATTAAACCCGGCTGATGGAGATGCCGATGGAGAGAGTCCTGGGAGCCGCGGTTGCGCATCCGGGGGAGCATTCGCATATATGATGGAGCCGTCTGTTAGCGAAATGACGAAAAGTCTCCTCTATCACATGTGCCAGTCTTCACAGACGAGCAGCTGGACTTTGTAGTATTAATAGGTCTCTTGGAGAGCTACTGTAGTAGCCACATGTCATATAGACTTTGTGATCAGATATATCCATAGTAGCACCACGGCCCGACGTCGGATTTAATCGAGAAATATTATCAGTCTTTCACTGCCTGGCCCATATTCCAACCCCCCCTAGTATTTTGTGAGGATTCATTCTTATGCTTCTTTGAGTAGGTCGCAGCATGATCATCAGCCCAGTGGTAGCGCTGGTGGTAAAAACACCCGGCAACCTAAGTTATAGGTCTTCCATGGCGATCATGGCTGACACGGGTTCTTAACCCCCTGTTCAATGAAATAAATAAGATATGAACCCCTAATCTGCTCTGCCTGCAGCCAGCTGGTTGTCGGTAGGCCCGGTTTTCGATTGGTGTTGGAAGTGTAAGATGGAGTCTCGTATCGGGACTCGTATATCGTGTAAGCGCTCTTGAGCCCTGAATGTACTAGTTAGTATACAAGGTGCGGGTAAGTACCTAGGTGTATACTTAGTTACCTACGTAACAGCATGATACCAGCCCAATTCATGAAAGGGACAAAAATCATCTATGCAAAGAAAGCTTCGAGTGCCCATTATTTAAACCATAAGTGCACATATTTCAGCAAGTAGGATAAAGGGCAGCGTGGTTGTGATGCGTTGTTGCTCGGGTCCAGGGTATCAAGTGATGGTCATGATCATCAATCGACCCCGAGATTACGATTTCTTACCCGTTCAGCTGGTCAGCTCCAGGGTTCAGGCATCCATTTTAATCCCTGTTTCATCAACCCGGCACTGCAGTGGCTGTACTGCAGTCTGCAGTCTGCAGCCCTCGGTGGCTTCGTCATTGTTTTCGTCACCAGCATCATGGCCAGCCTCAATTCTCTTCATATATCCTGCCTCGCCTGCCACCGTGATCCATCTGCGATGCGATCCAACTTCGCCCGCCTGACCGCCCACCATGCCGCGCATCGAGCTGGCCGTCCACGACGAGGAAGACGCGCCCTTCCTCCCCATTGACGAGCGCGCAGAGGGTCGCCCTGATCGAACAGATTGCACAGTCGACTACGCAGATGACCTCGCTGACGAGCCTGTCGCATCCTCCACAACCTCGCCATCATCGCCCCCGTCGCTGGCCCGTCGCCCAGCCTCATGGCAGGCCAGCTCGACCTCGACCATCGTCATTCTCGTCACCGCCGTCAAGTTCCTGGTTGTCACCAGCGGCATGCTCATCCTCATGCCCCTCTACCGCCTCATCGAGGACGCCTTCTGCCACGTCCACTACCATGACGACTCGCCGGGCCTTATTGAAGAGATGAAGTGCAAGGTCGACGAGGTCCAGTCGTCCCTGGCCTACATGATGGGCTGGTTTGGCCTCGTGAACTCTGTCGTCAGTGTGTTCTCCCCTCATCTCAACCCCCGTCTGCCACTGTCCAATTCCCACAAGCTGATTGTATGCTAGACCTGATCGCCACCTACCCCTATGGCATGCTCGCAGATAGAATCGGACGTCGACCTACGGCCCTCCTGTCTTACGGCGGCGTAGCCCTGTCTTTCTCGCTCTCACCCCTCATGCTGGGGCCCTGGAAGTACTCAATCCGCCAAAACCCCTACGTCCTCCTGACAGGCAGCCTCTTCACCCTGCTTGGCGGTGGCATCCCCGTCCTCATGGCCACCCTGTACGCCATCGTCTCCGACGTGACCACCGAGAAGGACAGGTGAGTTATCATTTGTTTTTTTTTCTTACAGCAAAGGTCCCGTCCCCTTTCTAAATCTGGCTTCCAGGGCAGCCAGCTTCCTCTATCTCACCATGGGCTCCACCGCAGGCGCCCTCCTCGGCCCGCTCCTCGCCGGCCTCCTCATGGAGCGCTGGGGCCCCTGGCTGCCCATCACCATCGTCTGCTGCAGCGTCCCCTTCGTGCTCGCCCTCTTCGTCTTCATCCCCGAGACCCTGACGGTCAAGCTCGAGGCCCAGCGCCCTGCGGAAGAGGATGAGGAGGAGGGACTGTCCCCACCGTCCCAACAGCCTGCCCTCGTCGCCCTCAGAGGCCACATCGGCCACGGGCTGCGCGACCTGGTACACTCGCTGCGCATGCTGCGCAACCCCAACGTGCCGCTCTGCCTCGTCAGCTTCTTCTTCACCAGCGCCCGCTTCACCGCCAACTCGTCCACCCTCGCCCAGTACATCAGCAAGCACTTCGGCTGGACCCTCGCCGAGACCAGCGTCCTGCTCTCCCCGCTCGGCCTCGTCCACCTCGTCGTGCTGGGCGCCCTGCCGCGGCTCTCCAGCGTGCTCACCTCGCCGCGCTTCGGCCTCACGCCCTTCCGCAGGGACCTCCTCCTGGCGCGCGCCTCGCTCTTCGTCCTGGCCCTGTCGGCGCTCATCCGCGCCCTCAGCCCCTCCGTCGGGCCCTTCCTGCTCGGCCTCTTCGTCGGCGCCTTCGGCGCCGCCGACAGCCCCCTCGTGCGCTCCGTCATGTCCGGCTTCGTCCGGCCCTCGTACACGTCCCGCCTGTACGCCCTGGCCGGCACGGCCGAGGTGCTCGGCGCCTTCGCCGGCCCGCCCGTCCTGGCGTGGTGCTTCGACAGGGGCCTGCAGCTCAAGGGCGCCTGGACGGGCCTGCCGTGGCTCTACCTGACGCTGGTGTGTCTCCTTTCCGGGGGGGCTTTGCTTCTTGTTCGGGCGCCGAAGAAGGACTGGGATGAGGGTGAGGTCTTTGGCGATGATGAGTCGGCGGGGGATGTGCGGCCCAGAAATCCCGTTCGCTTGGAATAGACTTGGGAAAATGCATAGCACATATATTAGACTGGAATGGATGTATTAAATTGATTTGTTCTCTCTTTTAGCAGCAAAGGCACTGAATACGGCACTTCTTTCCCTCCGGGGTCCGTCGCTATCTTGACTCTGGGGTACCACTCCCCTTCCTCCCATCCGCTCGATATAACCTCGAGAACGCACTATCCTCGTCGGCTAGCAAGTCACCCGGTGCTCCCACCTCCACCACCGATCCCGCGTCCAGGACGGCAATTTTATCAAAGTCCAGCAGGGTGGGGAGCCGGTGGGCAATCATGATGATGGTGCGCCCCTTGAACTCGGACCGGATGACCTCCTGCATCTGCGCGTCGGTGCGGCTGTCCACGCTGCTCGTCGGCTCGTCGAGGATGAGGATGGAGCTCTCCTTCAGCAGCGCCCTGGCCAGGCAGAAGAGCTGCCTCTGGCCGTGCGACAGGAACGTCTCGTCCATCTTCTCATCCAGCGGTGCGTCCTCGTTGTCGAGCTTGGCCTGGATGGAAGCCCACAGGCCAACCCTCGTTAGGGCGCTGACGATTTCCTCGTCCGAATACTCTCCCAGGGGGTCGGCATTAAATCGGATGGTGTCGGCGAAGAGGAACGGGTCTTGGGTCAGGCAGCTCAGCCGCTGGCGGACTAGGTAACGGGGGACATGGGCAATGTTCTCGCCGTCGATGATAATCTCCCCATCGACGATGTCGACCATTCGAAGGAGGGATTGGACCAGCGAGCTCTTTCCACTCCCACTTCGGCCGCACAGGCCAATCTTTTCGCCATGCTTGATGCTTAGTGAGACGTGTCGGAGGGTGGGCTCCGCGGCAGCACTTTGGTTTGTTAGCAACAGGCTGCGTGTCAGGGAATTGGTGCTACTCACTCGTACTGGACAGACAAGCTGCGGATATCAATGTCGCCGTTGGCAGGCCACTTCTCGGCTGGGCATGCATTCTCCTCAGGGAGGACCTCGGTAGGAGTGGTCTCGGAAAAGTGGCGGATGCGGGTGATGGCGCCCAGGGAGGTCTCCAGAATAGACCAATTCATGATGATATTCTTCATGTTGATTCCCAGGCTCATCATGTTGACAAGTGCCAAGCCCAACAACGAGTGGTTGATCTTCTCTCGTAGCGCAACAGCAAGGACGACGAGGAGAACAGTAAGGACACCGACCACTAGATCGAGAACCAGATTCAGCCATCTCTGGAGGCAGCTGAGCAAGTAGGAAGGCCTCTGGGCATTGTCAAGCAAGTTGAGGTTCTTGACGTTGTACTGCCCAGCCCACCCAAATGCACGAATCGTGACAAGCCCCTGGATAGATTCGAGAAAGTGGGAATATAGTGGCGCCTTGTGCTCGATTCTCGGAAGACGTTAGCGGGGCCATCAGTGATGTTAATGATTATTGAACGTACTCGAGAATACGGAGCTGCTTTGAAGTCCGAACATAGAACCGTTGAATTGTGACAAGGACGGTGATGACTACGGGGATCGCGATGGCGAACCAGCCCACGGCAGCAATGGCCAGGCCGGCTGCTCCAAAGCAAGCAAAGACCTCTGCTATGTCGTTAGCCATTGTTTCCTAACAAAGACGGAAAACTGGAGACTCGCCAACAAGGAATACTATGAAAGCCAATGGCAAGGTGACATCCACAAGCCTCATATCCTGGCTGAAGCTGCAAATAGGTTAGGCCTGAAGGTATTATCAGGAAAACGTAGGGCTTACCGATTCACCAAAGAGCCTGTCTCGGTGTTGGAAAGGAACGACATGGGAGCACTAAAGGGGTCAGCCTAAGTTTTGCAGTGACAACATACTTTTGGGCTTACTTCATTGCTGCCACTAGAATCTTGTTGTGAAGCCATCTCCCACTGACGGGGCTTATGATGAGGAAGAAGTGCCTGGGGCCCATCAGCATAGTTTCGGCAACAAAAGATAAAGGGGATCATGACATACGCCAATGCTGCGCAGACTAAGATGCAGTCCAGCGCAGTCAGGCCGCCATATGTTCCAAGCCAATACCCAAGATCAGTACTTGGACGTCCTTGGCCATTTCCCCACCAGGTTACCCAGACACCTATTTTCACGGGGTCAGACGCTGTTTAGTATGACGGAGAGCGGATAGCAAAATGACTCACTGCGGAAGTTTGTCACAACAGTGAATACGATAACCAGTGTCATGATGATGGTGATGTTGACAAACCCGATCGAGGTAAAGTAGTACATGAAGACACTTCGGTCGCTCGGCAAGGGCGAGTCTTGGACTGCTTTCTCCTCGGGGGCCTTCTTCGTCTCATCTGCAGTATAACCGGCCTTGGGCGGCGGGTTCTTCTCATCTTCATCATCGCTGTCCTGCATATTGGAAATGTTGAGACTCTGGACATAAGAGCCCTCACGGCGGAGCTGGGCAAATGAGCCTTGCTCGACAATCTGTCCCTGTTGGTTCAATGCCACGACCAAGTCTGACTCGGGCAGTCGATGGACTTTTGATGGGGTTTCAGAATCAGTCACTGCAATTTTCGGGAGGGCTTCTTACCAGCATGGGTTGCGAATATCGCCGTCGTTCCATTTTTGCTCAAAAGTCCATCTTTCCCAAATACCTGGCTAAACACAGCCTGCTCTGTAACTTTGTCTAGCCCGCTTAGAACATCGTCAAAGATGGCTATGGGCTTTCTAGAGTAGACAGCTCGTGCAATTGCCTAATCACCGTACTATTAGCAGCTGCCCATTTTGACTCGATCGACACACGTACAATTCTCTGCCTCTGGCCACCACTGAGCTTAAGCCCACTATCTCCAACCATGGTCGAATCACCTGATGGCATTCGTGCCAGATCCACTGCCAGGTCACAGGCTTCGACAACCGTGTTGTACCAGGTGTCATCGAACCCCCTTGACTCGGCGATGATGTTGTCTCGAATTGTGCCGTTCATGATCCACGGCGTCTGGTCGCAATAAGCAATGTATGGGGACTTTACCGCCACGACTCCGCTTGTCGAAGGCGTCTCGCCCAAGATTGCTTTCAGGAGAGACGACTTGCCACACCCTATGGGACCGATGATCATTGCCAGGGATCCTTTCTTCCCGGAACCAAAAGACGCGGTGATGTTGCCGAGAACTTTGGCATCGTCCCAGTGAAAGTCGCCGTCCACAATGGAGGCGTCAGGACTGTCGCCACGAGGCCGGCCACTATCCTGCAGCTCCAATTTCTCTTCCTTTGCGATATTTGACGTGTATCCGGGAGCTGAATCTTGAATGTTTCGACTCTCGGACATTTCTTCGAGGAGAAGGAAGTCTTGGATCCTCTTGAAACAGCCAAACGCGGAAAAGGAGACGACCACATTCCTCAGAAGCATCAATAGCGGCATCATTAGTATGTTGAGGATGGAGAGGGCCGTGATGGCTTGGGCAGCGGAGAAGGACGGAGTGCCGCTCAGGTTGGCAACGATGGCATAGGCGCCAAAGGTCACGAGCTGCGTCAGGTCGAAATTGCAATTGCCTACATGATGTCAGCTCAGGGGCTGGTTCACGGCTGATTGATGACCGTAACATACCGATACAGTTGCTGTACAGCATCATCTCCCTGAACCGGTTACCCATACGAAGATCCTGTATCCTCTTCCTCTCAATCAGAGCCGTAAAATGCTCTGTAAAGCCCAGCATCTTGACAGACTTGATTGACCCCAGGACTGAGGAAGTAAAGTTGATGCGGTCCTGGGTTGCTTCCTGGTACACTTTCTGGCGGCTCATCATTCCCTTGCCCACCATGGTGGACAAGACAAGGCAGACTGCATTAGGAGTCAGTTGCTGGGACTTGATGGATACTTATGAATCTTGTTCTTACTGAGCGCCATGATGACGGGTGCTACACCGACGACACCCAGCTGGTCCGTCAGCATCCATACGGCAATGGCGACCGTGATGGCGTGGGCCCAGGTTTCAACAAGCAGAGCGTCGAGTCGCTCGACAAGGGTCTCGATGTCGTTTCCCATCAGGGCCATGGCAGATGACTCGTTGAGCTGCTGCATTGGGAGCCGAACCATCTTGCGGTAGATGAGAGTGATCAAGCCGCCGCGCACCATGGCCCCGGCGCGGTAGGTGACGTACTCATACCAAGCAGTCACGATCTGCAATGGGGAGTAAGTAACCGGTATTGGGATTGTAAGCCATGGGCATCCGACTTACAGCAGATCCAACAAAGACCAACGCAAAGGCTCCTATCAAACTGTACCCCAAATTGGTGGTGGACTCGCTACTTGGCATGGAGAGGAACTTGAGGGTGTGAGAGACGAGAAAGGGCTGAGAAATGTCGAGACCAATCTTTGCGGCACGGGGTAGAATGATGCGGACAATCTCCCACCTCAGGATCTTGACCGTCTGGAGGAAGAGCGATGGGTTCTTACGATGAGTCGTCGCTAGAGAAGAAGGGCCGGTTAGCGTAAACACCAAGAAGGAGGGAGTAGAGATGAGTAGAGATGATGCCTTTGTCCCAAGTCTTGGCAAACTTCTCAGCCAGATGCTCCGAAGAGAGCCCCTCGTAGATGGTGGGCAGGTTGTCTTGGCTCAGAACACTGCCCCATCCCAGGAAGAGCAGCGAGTTGAGCCAGACGAATAGCCCCTGGTTCAGGGGACCGCTGGTGCTCTCCTTGGATGGCTTTTTGCCGGTGTCGATGAGAATGCGGCGCTTCTCGACCGTCTCGAGACATAGTATGGCGAGCTTGACGGCAACGGCGACAGAGAGCACAGCGGCGTAAGCCGTATTGACAGACAGGAGCCATTCTGTCCTCACTCGGGCGACATCAAAGACCAGGGAGACGAACAGATAGGCCGTGAGCAGGAACGAGGGTCGAATGGACTTGACGTGCTCAAAGTGGATGAGGAGGACCGTGAAGGCGGCTGCAAGGAGGTTGAGAACAGCGCAAGCGAGGGTGAAGCGGGTGTTCAGCTTCTTGGTGGAGGCGACCAAGGCGAGTAGAGCAACCTGGATAGCTGCGAATAGGCAGGCAGTTCCCTAGTCCAGTGTCAGGCCCGACATTGTTGGCATGTCAAATCACGCTTACGAGCTTGGATGTATACACTGCCTGCCTCTTGGTCCTGTTCTCTGCGCGGAACAAGTACACGGCTCTGGGGACAGCGGCGAGAACAAAGAGAGCCGCCGGCACAAGGGTCATGAGGCTCTCCTGAAAGGCGACTATTTTAGTTCTTCTAGTTTAGCATGGAATCGGAATGAATTGCGCGTGGCGTGCAGGTGGGGACAAAGGGAACGAACGTGTAAAGTCGAATCCGCCGCGACAGTCCTGGGCCCAGACGCCAGGGCCAAAGAGGCCATCGCGACAGTCTGTCGCATTGTAGGATGAAGCCATGATTGTCCGGAAATCCCCAGGGAACAATCATGGAGAGAGAGGGGTCACTCGGAGAGGGGAGACATTGGGGCCTTGAGGCTGGTGGTGCCTTAAGTTAGGCAATTTGGTGGCTAGAGCGAGGGCGGAAGTCGTACCCGGCTGGTGGATAACGATGATGTACGAAGAATACGTTAGTTCCTTATCTTGTTGGTTCCTTTGCGTGTGGCGTCTCGAAACATCGTGACAATTCTTTTTTTTTCTTGGCGCGAGCTCTCTGGTGGCTCTGGTTGTCAGCTCCAGCCAAAATGGCATGTTTATTGGAACAAGTGTGTTGTTCTGCATCTCTTTGTGTGAAGTGTGTACTTGGCCTGGGGGAACAACGATAAGGCGATTGACCAACACAGCATGGCATGGCAATGAACACAGAGACATGTTCATCACCACCATCACCACCATCACCACTTTCCCGCCCCATGTAAATACCACATGCTCTGCAACAATGCCCTGCAACTGAATATGCTTTTACATCCCCCTCCACGGCTCTGGCTCTGCAAAATACAGCATACAGACATTTCGTACAGATTTATTACCATTTCAGTCACCCCGCTACGCCCCTGACACCTGCTCACCATGTGCATCATATCCGAGATATACGACCAGTGCGCCCTGTGCTTCAGGCTCGAGATCCTCATCTCTTACGGCCCCCTCAGCTGCGATCACGCACAGCGCGTCTGGTCACCCCCTTCCGCCCTCGCATACGGCGACTGCCCCGGCGGCGTGACCACCAACTGCATCGTCTACACCAAGGACAAGATATGCGAAGGGTGCTGTACCCCATGGCCTGACTCATCATCCCCTGCCCTCACTGACAGCAGTTCCACACAGGACGACCTCTGGGGGATCGACACGAGGCAGCTGGGCCACATTGGCCAGGGAAGACCGCAAGCCTCCGCCAGCCGGGACAGACCTGAGCCTGCGAAAGGCCTGAACGAAACCTCCTTCTATCATCGTATTCCCCAGCGAGAAGATGACGAGGATGAAGAATGGCCCCAGTTTCCCTGCCCCGAGCCCGACGCCGATGCATGTCTGTGTCGCTACATGTTCTAATGGGCAAATCAAGACCCGAGGCATTGGTGTGATCACAACCATTGCAGGACGTGGGAGCCCGCTCGCCATTATGCCCTGAGGGTACGCCCTGTGAACCGAGGTCAGTAGATCCAACACTTATCAACCCCCCCGTCAATCAATATACTGCTTTAAACTCCAATAATAGTCACAGCTCCAGATGCACGATCGAAAAACCTGTAGTAGTATCATGTTTGCTCTAGCCTAGCCCCGAAATCAAAACAAAAAGGCGCCAAAACCATGTCGCTCCCAATGCAGAAAAGTATCCCAAACATGCAAGTTGATAGTACTGTACTCCGGCTCTGGCTAATACCAAGGGCCATTATCACGTCACCCAGAATAATAGTGCGCCCAAATGCTCCCAAATATGATATAGAAGGTATCATCTCAACATATATGTCAGGTCAGGCAAGCCCTTCAATATCCGGGTCGCTGTTTCATCATCGTGTTGGTGTTCGGGTGACGACGGCAAGGCTGGTGAAGGGTCCAGCGCCTTTGATGGCTGCTGTAGAGGCGGTGATATCGTGGTTGGCGACTTGGGGGAAGGTTGAGGGGGCGTATTCGATGTGTGCGTGTCAGAGGCGCCGAGTGCTGTAGGGGTTTGAGGCCCACCATCCAGGACATCTATATTGTTAAAGCCGCTGGGGCTAGGTTGAGAGGGCGTATTTGATGTTTGCACGTTAGGGGCGGTGAGTGCTGTAGGGGTTTGGGGTGCGTGAATCTGCCCACCAGCAAGGGCACCCACGTTACCAGAGCCCCATGTATTGGAATCAGCTTCGGTGTTGCCCCAGGGTGATGTTTCGGCACGTGGTGAGATTATCGGGTTCTCCGTACCAACGGGAGGCGGAGGAGAACAAGGTTGGTTGGCATCCTTCCAGCCATCTACAAGTCCCGATTCCTGGAAACCACCGTTTGTCGGTGCTGTGGGAGAGGACACCATCTCACCCCAATCGTCATCGTCATCTTCGTCTGCGGCCATAGATGCCTGGAGAGGAGAAGGGGCCGCGGGGGGCGAGGCAATGGACATGGCCAATGCTTGGTCGATAGAGGGTCGTTCAGCGGCTCTGGACGGCGGCATGATGAGAGACTGCGGTCTTTGCTTTGACCGGGCAGCCAAGCTGCCACCTGGGGTAGGCATGGGAGGCATGAAAAGCGACTGCGGCCGGCTCTTCGGCGGAGGCGGCTGTGGTCGAGCTGTGGGCAAAGGATCGCCAGCAGCCGGGAACGTTGCAGAAGTAGGTGAGGGCCCAGGCAGGGATGAGAATGATGTTGCAGTAGGCGAGGCCCCAGGTAGGCGTTCTGGAGGGGGTGGGAACGAAGTCGCAGTAGGCGATGAGGTGGGCGAGCTCCATCCAAAACTCGCGACCGCAGGCGACGCGACCGACACCTTGGACCCAACAGACGGCTCCTTCGAATGCCCCCTTTTCCTCCTCAGCAGCTCGCCAATCTCGGTAGCCGGGGCTGTCGAGTCCCAGTTGAACATGCTGGCCCCAATGGGCCCCTTCTGCCGGCCGCCCAGCACGACCCGCCCGGCGATGGAGTCCTCTTCCATCCACCGCCGCACAATCTTGAGGGTGTCGGTGCGCACCGTCGAGTGCGCCCAGTCCATGCGGACGTAGTTCTCGTCGTTGCCCATGTCGTGCTTGCGCATGGGTCCGAAGCGGGATATGCGGTACCATGCCCTGCGCTCCGATGACGAGGCAAAGATGTCGTCGATGATGACGTCTGGTAGTGGTTCTGGGTCAGGATTTGCGGGTGGGACGGAAGGGAAGAGGTCGTCCAGCTTGGATAGGTCGATGGGAATGTTGATAGCAGGGGCTTTCGGTCGCAGGGCCTTCTCTTTAGGTGTATCGTCTACCTGGGATATCACCTCGTCGCCTGCGACCTCATTCGCAGAGACGCCATTCTGGAATGGCTCGCTGTCCAGCGTTTGGCCAGGTTCTTTATCCGAGGTGGGCGCCGGCGATGGGAGCCGCGGGACCGGTGATTCATCCTCAGAGGCATCTTCTGGCATCTGTATCTTCTCAGAAGGGGGAGTCACGCTCTCCTGGACCCCAGGAGACACACTGCGCCTCGAGATGCCATCATACATCTCCACCAGCCCTTGGACCTTGGACCCTTGGCGCATCGCCTCCAGACGCTGATCTGGGCGCAGCGCTGGGCCCGGCGGCGGATTATCTGGCGACTCGGAACGCGCCGGCGTTTCGATCACCACGGGTGACGCAGGGTCCTTGTCATCCGCCGCCGGTGGCTCCTTTGCCTGCTGCCACACATCGTACGCATCAAACGCGATAGCGGGGGGAGTCTTGGCCTCCGCACCAGGCCCCGCCGTGCCCTTTCCCAGACTGATGGCCGAGTCCGTCGCCCTGTCCTCGCTCCTCTTATCCCACGGCCCCGGTGACGGATCCCTCGACGCCGCCGCAGGGACAGGCCTCAGCCCCGGACTCCGCCCCCAGCCAGGACTAGCCGTGCCGACCGTGGCGGCGTCATTCCACCCTCCCCACGCATCATCCTCGTTGTCGTCATCACCGCCTCCAATGCCGTTGCCCCAGAAGTTCGAGCGGCGGCGACCGCTGCTGCCGGCGCCGTTGGCGATGACGGCCGGCGGCGCCGTGGGAAGGTCTATCTTCGGCGTGGGCGCGTCGTCTGTGGCCCACGGGGAGCCCCAAGGATCCTCCATGCCTGGCGCATGTCGCGGGGGCACGCCAATCTATTTTTGGTTACTGCACGGGCGTTATAACATCGGGAGCAGAGGCATTGCGGCGGTCGTGGGCGTCGTTTGAGGGAAGATGTTGGTTCTTGATTGTGTTTGGTGAGCTCGCTTTGGGGGGGCACCAAGTGTTGGCCGGTGTCGAATGTGCGTGCGGCGTAAGCACAAAGGGCGAAGAAGAAGAAAAAAAGAGGCCAGAGTTTGGAAGAAGAGCAAGGATAAAGAAGCCCCAAAGCCACGGAGGGACCGCGAAAAGAAATTATTACTGATGAAGCGAGGATGAACAAGGCCAAGTTTGCCCCCGTGTCGATATCAGAGAGATATTACTAGTATTGGACGCCGCAGTCAATCTGCAATATTGGACCCGCATTATTGGCCCGCCCACAGTCGAGCTCCGCGCCGTCCGGGGCTGAACTTGCCCCTGCATCAGCGCATTCGCCCCGCAGGCAGCAACACCAATGGATTACCCACGTATTAGAGATTAATACTCCGTACTCGTACCTATTATCGTCTACGTAAGCTTACCTAACTCGCATCAACAACAACGACTCGAGGACCGACTGGAACACAGTACAGATTGCCAAGTACGGATATGTATGCGCCTCATTCAACAGCTGGTGCATCTATTGAGCCCCCATCGTAGCAATATGCGTCCCCCCCAAGCAATCCATCGTCTAAAACCCAAGCAACTCCATCGCTTCATGATATTTGAACAAATCTTCCCATGCGCCATGACTCCTCACAATGATCCGATCCCCTACCCCGTACTCCGTACACCGTAACGTGCCATGTTGCTCAAGCAGAAATCCCATGCTCCGACTTCAGAGTCCATTCCTTCACCCGCCCAGACCCTCTCTTCTCGGCCACCATTTCAATTGTGTTCTTCACTTCGGTCCGCGTTGCGTTGTCCCGGAACTGCTGGAAGACAAAGTCGATGATGCCGACTTTGGAAAGCCCCTTGTTGTCGAGGATGGCCTTCTTCACGTCATTCATGATATCATCCTTGACAACCTTTGTTGGGGCTGCTGGTGGCCCGCTCTTCAGCGCCGCAAATGCATCCGTCGGAGCGGGAGGCGGTGGCATCGTGGCTGCAGTCTTCGCCGCTGTTGGCTTGGGTTCTGGCTCCCAGTAGGCGGTTGACCACGGGTCTAGTCCACTGCTCCGGTCCTGATGATCTAGTTGTTGGTCGTTAGTATGGAGTGGGAGAGATCCAAAGTGCCATCCACATACCTATAATAACCTCCATCTTATGCTGGTACACCGCTTCGTTGGGCACTTGCCGGTTCTCGTTCTCAAAGCAGATTCCCGAACTCTCAGGCTCAATGGTGTTGACAAAGAGGCGTCTTGCGGGACCAGCATCTTCTGAGTCGTCCAGGAAGCCATCCATATCATCCTCGTCATCGATCTCCTCCTCGTCATCGTCGACATCTAGGTCCTCGCCTTCTTCATCTTGCCATTCAGCTTCTGAATCATACTCATAGTCCAGCGGCAGTCGCTTGGCGGTGGATACCCGTGCCAACCTCCTCATGTAATCCTTGCCTAAAACAAAAGGCTTGAATGTGATCGTACCATAGTACGGCGGCCGCACATCCTGCGAGAACGAGATGATTTTAACGGGGACCTTTCTCAGCTGGTCCCGAGCTTCTTTGATCAGCTTGTTCGCGCCGTCAGCACCAGCGTTCTGGGATTCCTTATATACGTTTTCCATGATGTTCTTGACAGGATGGTGAAGCCGGCCTCTTGGCTGGGGCTTCCCAGGAAGAGAAAACAACTCAACAGCGTCAAAGGAACCCGTGGGGGTTCCAGCTGTGCGTTCGCCGGTGATAAATTGGTCCAGAATAGCTGACTTGGCATGTCTCGTCTCCTCATCCATCTGGGTCGCCGAGGACGCAAGTCGGGTATTTTCCTTGACAAAGAAGGGCTTGAAGCGCTTCCGATACTCCGACACTGTCGGATTTACTGTTTTGGCAGCAGGGCTAACCTTCTCTGGGGATCCCTTCGCCAGCAGGTCTGCCGCCGGCTTCTTGGGGGTGCTCGGCGCGCCAAAGAAGCTGTTAAGCTTTTTCTGCTTCCGGGCTTCCTTCTCCTTGGCCTCCTGTACTCGGCGCTGCTCCTCTTCCTTTTGGCGCTTCTTGTCTTCGCGCTCCTGAGCCTTCTGTGCCTTGACCTTGTCCTCCTCCTCCTTCTTCTTGCGCTTTTCCTCGCGGTCCTTTTCGCGGGCCGCCTTCTCCTCTTCTCGGCGGACCTGGTCAGCGGCTCGGGCGGCTGCTTTCTCCTCTCGCTCCTTCTTCTTCTCAGCGGCTTCCTTTTCTCGAGCGTCCTTCTCGGCCTGAGTCAAGCGCTTGCGCTTTGCGGTGGGGTTTGCAGTTGCTGCCGGCTGCGCCGTCGACGTCGAGGAAGTGTGTGTGTTTTGATCGCTTGTTGTTTGCGTAGCTGGCTTGCTGGGTGTGTGTGGTGATGAGCCGTGTGTTGTCGCGCTGTGTCCGTCCTCTGTCAAAGCTGGAGATCCGTGGGGTGATGAATCAGGGGCCCGGTCGTGAGCAGGTGGCAGCACTGCGAGTGATGTCAGACGTGCAACAATGCTGTATTCAGCTAGGAATTACTCACGTGCTCCGCCTGTTGGTTGAATAGAGGCATTCAATGGCCTCTTGTGCTCGTGGTCAGAGCCCAGGTGCACGCCCTCCCCATCCGAGAACTCGTCGTGAGAACGCTTCCTCCCCGCCATATCGGATTCCAGAATATTGGGTGACATTTCGCCCAAAGGGCGGGGCTCCGCCATTCCGTGTCAATATGTGACTAGGGAGCTGAGTGAAATTGGACTCAGCCCGTCGTATCATGAATGGTATCGGCCTTGTGGTGGACTGGGACGGTTGAGGACACGACGTTAGTCAACGGGATGACGACGAGTCAAGATTTGGACCAAGAAAGAGAATGATGAAGGCAAAAGTGCGAGAACCCAAAAGATTGAACTCTTGCTACTTCCAACCTGACCTCGACGGTCTTTCTCATCAGAACAATGGCGCGGTAGGTACGCCCTCGAAATTGGAGATGCGAGAGTCCGGGGAGGGAGGCGTGCGTGAGGTGTGGGACGTGTGAGAGATGGAGAGCAGGCACAAGACGCGCTACCGCGTGACTTTGGCGCCTTCCCACTTTCTCAATCGGACGCGTTTTCGGGCCACCGCTGGAAGTGAATGACGAAAGGGGACCAGGCGGGGGGGGGGGGGGGGGGGGGGGGGGGGGGGGGGGGGGGGGAGGGGGGGGTGTTGCATAATGGGCTGAGCCACACTCGGCAAATCTACGGGGACAGCTCGTGGCGGTGTCATGCGCCCCACAGTGGCCGTTGGTAGTGGCTTGGCTTTGTCACAAAACCAGGCTATGATGACATTTTCTGAACCCACTTGTCTCGAGGCTGTGCTCGGTAACTGGAGTGACATTCTATGGGAATTGGCGAGTCGAGGGATCGAACAAATCAAATTTACTATGGCAACTACCGAGTAGTACTGGTAGTAGCAAGGACTTTAGCTGTGTTAGATAGCTTTCACTGAAAACTAAAATATGACACAATGCTATTGATTGGGCAGAGCAACGATTGGCATCGCTTATTGATGCTATGAATGGAGACGATCAGGACTCTGATACGAAGAACTTTGACGATCGTTTGGGGATCAGCGCTACGTCGTACAAATTGGCAGCCTCGTGAACTAAAATATCTTCGTATTGGTATCTTGCGCCCGATGGTATCATTAATGTACTTTTGTATCTTCATTCCTTTCCAAGAGCACCGAAAACCACCTGCAAATCTTCCACAATACGCTGAACATTTATGAAACAGATTACTACTAGTAGTATAGCGAGAGAGGGTGCGTAATCATCTGGGGGTATCTAGACCCGGAAACGACAGTGCCTCGCAGGCTATCCAGACACCAGAGGGGGGAAAATCATAAACACCTGCCAATGCGCACTGCGCTGCTGTTTAACGATTGGCCGCCCCGAAACATGCTCGCAGTGCTCATGTAATTGTGAATTGTGGCCGCCGGCTCTTCAATCAGGGTTGGCAATGTAAAGACGCTGAGAAGTGAGAGTTGCCGTCCTCTCGTCGACGCTGCCCCGCCTCCTAAGTTCCTCGGGGTTCTTGACGCTCTTCTCCCGCGTGAGGGCCGAGTGAAGCAGAGAATTGCTAGCCAAGCGAGGCGCGTTGCCCAGCTCTGTGATGTTGTCCGCCTTCTCGGCATCACTGCCGCTGTGGGTGCTTGCAGGCCTGCCGCTTGCAGAGTCGTCGTGACCAGTAGCGGCCTCTCCCTGCTGCTGGTTCTGCTGCTGGTACTGTTGGGCCTGTTGGTCGACCAAGCTGCCAGGGCGCGAGGGGGTATCGCCTGGCGTCCAGCGCTGGCTGTTCCGGCTATGCACACTGCCCTGTCCACCCGAGGTCCTGTAGGCCAGAGCACGACGGCCACCGCTGGTGGTGCTGCTTCTTCCACTGCTTCCCGTTCTACGGTGATGCAAGCGGGACGTTGTGGGCTGGTCGTCCTCACTGCTCTCAGCCTCCACCTCAGTGGCGCTGAGGCGCAACGGCACGCCACCGACACCAACGTGGTTCTCGCCGGGCGTTAATCCCACAACGGGCGTCTTTCCATGGTGGCGGATCTTGGCGGCTACCCTGCCAGTCGTGCTGATGCCGGTGTTGTTGCGGCTTCCGCCGCCGCCGGTCGATCCGCGACCTCCTGCTCCCACGACCTCCAGGTTTGCGCGCTGCTTGGCAGCGCGCTGCTGCGCCGCCATGCGTGGGTCCTCGTACTGGGCACGATCGCACCACACAGTGGCCTTTTGTTTCCGCAGGAGGGCAACGTATCCGGAACTCTGGGGGATGGTGCCAGTACCGCCTGAGCGGCTTGATATGGAGCGGCGGAGGTCGGAGGCGGAAGACTTGCGGTAGGCAGCGGGCGGGGGGATGCTCGAGGCGGTGCTAAAGGTGTTGACCGAGGGTGAGCGTCGAGAGTGCTGAAAAGGGTGACCGGGTTGGGAAAGATGCTGCTGTGACGGCGGATTCTGTCCCTGAAGCGAGTGGTACATGTTCGAGGAGGGTCTTGAGTTGGCCGTTTGGACGTAGGCGCCTGCCTGGTCGACCGGCTTGCGCCGTATCGTGGGTTCGAGCATATTTAAGTTGCCAACCGCTCGGGAGGGGAGTTTTCGAGGTTCGACAGCGTTGAGAATTGGGTGGCAGTGACGTTGGAGCAAAGTTTTGCTGTGCCCGGCGATCTAGTCACCTGGGCATCCGCCTGTTCTGGCGGAGCTGGGGGGTCCGGCAGGTGTGCCCGGTGACCTCTCCTGCGCAAAAGCCGAAGCGACGCAGGCGGGAGAGGACAAAGAGTCGGTCTGCTTTGTCGCACAAGTGGCGCAGAAGGAAGGATAGTGTACGGATACAATGGCGAGGACTACGTCCACTGCAGCATTTGGTGGAGGGAGAATGCAAAGGGAGGGAAGAGGGAAGGGTGCGGGCAGGCGGCGTCTTGAAGAAGGCCGTGGTGAGACTTTAGGTCCAACGTTGCAATGGGAATGGGCAGCCCATAGCGATCCACCACGTTCGATAGGCAAAGTTGGCAAGTCGACCCCTCCACTTCTCCGGCGAGGCTCACCTCGCGAGTTTGGCCGCGTGTTGGCTGGGCCTTCAGGCTTCAGTGGCCGCAGCCGCTGTGGCCCCACCAACCCAGCAGGGAACCGCAGCGAGCGCTAGGGAGCGCCAGGGAGCGCCAACGGCATACCCAGCTGAAGGGCGGCGGTCGAGCGACGCCGCGGGCCAATCAGGCGCCCACGATGGACGGTGATTGATGTAATCGTATGTAATCGTCGGCACCTGTTCGCCTTGCCAATCGTGCCAATGCCCGTTTTCCTCAGCACACGCCGTTAGCTCTCTTGGCCGCGGCGCGAGTCCACCTCGCAGTGGACCGACTATCCCGAAGGGCCAGAGGGGCCAAGCACTCTCTGCCTGTCTCTGCCTGCAGCCTGGGGGCCAACGACGGAAGAAAAAAGAATTCGATGTTGTTGTGGTGCGTGCCCACGCTAACTTTAACAGTAGACACCGCGCGACGTGCCCGCAGCCCAGCAGCTCACCTGCATGTAGGGCCTGGTGAGACACAGGGGGTGTAGGCCGCCAACCGGAGGCTGCTCCAGGTGGCATCTCTCGAAGGGTTCAGAGTCGATCCGACCTGGTCGAGTTGTTCCAGCTGACGCCATTCCTAAGCGCCGCGCATCACGGGTGCCCAGAGAGCCAATTGAGGGAGGATGAGCCCGTTTGCTTCTTGCGCCTTATCCACTGGGCAAGGACAATACACCGAGACATTGGGACATTGGGACAGGGACAAAACTAGCTGCGAAAAGCAAGCACTTTTGTCCATGACGCTTTTCTGCCATTCTGGCCCTGTCTCATCGCGGGGTCCTTAGCAGTAAGGGTACCGAGGTGTGGTTGTGTGCAGAGTGCGGAAGTACGAGTACAGAGATCACGTACGGCATTTTTGGTACGACCTGCAGGCTCCAGATCCTGTGTGCAATATGGCTGAACGAGTATGTACGAGTACGCTGCCTGACTGCCTGACTGCAATATCTGCAGCTATCCGCCATGGGGAACTGGATGGGGATAGGCATCTTAAATTCAGCTGGATTCAGAAATAGGGGCTCTTGCTGTGTGGGCTGTTCACGACGAGCACGAGCTCTTTCGAGCTCTTTTGGGCCCGACAGGTCCATGCCTCAGATGCTCTAAACCCGGCATGCCAATCTCAAGTCTCAGTCGCAAAGCGGGTTGAGACGGCGCCTATTGCCTAGTGCGGGGGATGCCCAGGATAAATGCCCAGGATGCCCAGGGCCTAGAGGGGTGGCAGCGATAAGACATGGAGCCAAAACCACCCGATGTGGCATCATGGTGACAGAACGATTCAGATGGGCCATTGTCGCATCTCCCCTCCATGTTTTTGCTGCCCCAATGGTTTGGATAGGCACGAACATTATTGTTATGATTGTGTATGTTCTCTTCCCGTCGTGGCGCGCTGCAGGCGGGTAAACAAGATGCACAGACCAGAATGCAGCGAAATGTGTCTGGACCCCCCAGCCTCATGCACGGCTGCACCCAGCTGCACCAAGCTGCACCAAGAAGCTGCACCAAGCTCCACGCAGTTCGCTCTCAGCCGACGGCCTGACGCCGGCGACCCCGGCGAGCCATTTTCCCCTCTACCATTCGACAGCTACTACATAATACGAGTATGTCCTACTATGGAACGACAAGCTTCTGTTCGCACGGAAAAGTCTGCCCATTCTCGCGCGCATCCACCACCATGCATCGGCAACCACTATGTTACAACTGTTCTAGGCCTTTGGCACACCAAACACGCCCCACACAAGCCAGGCGACAAATATCGGAATGGGCAGTGAAGCAGCTCCGTAAAGAACCACCGGCCCGGAATCTCTAGCCTTGTCCCTGGATAGCCTCTCCTATGTAGCGCTGGCCAACACCACTAACACACTTGGAAGCCATAGTTGTATATGGTTATCATAAAGGTCAATTCATTAGTCGACTTGGCCGGAGCTGTTTACTCCCTACCTGGTCGATCTCGATCCCCTATCCACTTCCTGCAAGCCACATAGGTGTTCTTGGAAAGCGGAAACCAAGATTCGTACAAAACTGGCAGCTAGTACCTAATATGCACGTCATTGAAGCCCCCGACCCCAGCAATCCCATCGTCCATCCGAAATCGATTTCCGATTTCCGTATCGACGAAGGGCCGCTCGCGCGAACAGCACGCACGACTTGATGTAATACCCAAGTGTATTTTCCCGAAAATAACAGCCCAACCTATGTGTAAGCTTGATACAGGAATTGAGCGGTCAAACAGCAGTTTGACGCCTCATGGGCACAATCAGGATCTGTTTTATGAACCATCTGAACCACAGTGAGTCGACAATAAGGAGATGGCCCAGGTGACGCCCACGCCGACTCCATGCCGATGCCGTTGGGCCCACTTATCCGGGAGCGCCCCGTACCACTAGACGAACGACAGTTCAAGCCCCAAACTACCCACGTCCCAACGTCAATTTATTGTTACTACCGTAGTATTCACATAAACAAAACGATTTTCATCATATATATACACAGAAGAACACAGGCCACACAGGAATAGACATCTGACACCCGATGCTCGTGTAACCACATTTGAACCCAGGGCGGCAACCACATCTCTACTAGGTCATCATGCGTCGTAGCTGAATGTGAACCATATGGTATTGATCTTCTGGAATTCTCCGTGCTGAATAGCTAAGTGGCTCAGGTGTTGGCCTAGTTGAGAACAGCTATCATCGAACTCGCAAGGCTACGAGATGAATAGTCCTAAATACCTTATAGGAGGTAAGCCACGATCTTGAAAGCGAACAATTCAATAAATAACTCGGAGCAATCTGCATATACCTAGGACAAGACTATCAATCTCACATCAATGAGACTAAAATAGCTGTCATACGCATAGAAAACAAAATTGTAGCGGTCTTCCCAGGCAGAAAGATCACGTGCAACGGAATTTTCAAGGGTAATCCCCTATATCAAGACCTTATTGTCTTCAAAGATCAATAAAGTTGTTATAAGGTTCCTAACCCTAACCCTAATATCGCCGTTATCCTGTCTAGCTATATATCATCTCTCCCCTGCTTGTGTGCGCTTATGGTCCTGTCCATAAATAATTCGTTTAAATGATCGAAGCGCTTGTGGTTGGCCTTAATAGTTTATTTAGGATGGCTAATAGATGAAGAAGAAAAACTTTGAGAATATCTCATGGCCTATATGGCCCGGTTTGGCATGTCTCTTATGTTCCGTTGATCGATGCTAGCCAGGAGACGTCAGACACCAACTCCTATTAATGAGTTGCCGGCGAAACGGAACCTCTGTTGTTTTAAGTTCCTTATGCCGTAGCGAGGCCAGAGGCTCTGCGAGAGTTGGGGACTCGAATGCGACTGGGGCTGGAGATAAATGCAACCGGTTGGTTGAAATAACATGAAGGCGTGCGGACTGCCCTAATGAGGACTCTCATCGGTCTGATAGGCTAGTAAGTAGAAGACAAAGAGGTCACTATGTGGCCGGATTCGTTATAATTAAACGCGTGATTTTTATCAATCTGACTAGTACCTATGTCCTCTTTGTAATACTCGGCCAGACCATGAAGGAGTAGTCAAGTATCAGTAAGTCATATTCCTCTATTTGAGAAAATAGCTACTCATCCCTGTGCCTCTCCGTACATCAGGAAGGTTTGTCCATGTTCTTGCAAACTTTGTCGAGCTTGAACAACTTCTTGTTTGTTCTTTTGTTTTTCTCCCAGACGTCATAGTAAGGCTGCATGGCGGGCAGAGGTAACATGGCCCTAGTAAGTCAAGCAATAGTCAGCACGCAAACCTTTATCACAACTTGAAAAAAAAGAAGGGGGAGGGTTGTAGGCATCTGACGCAATAGAGAGAGGAACTAGCTAGGGAAACAGCAATCATATCTAGAAGCCTGCATCAAGTAGGGTGCAGGGTATGTCTTCAAGTGAAACTGAAATGTGAGGGTGTTGATGATTGATGGGGTCGGTCACTGCAACACGAGGGAAGGGATGGGGGGAGTGGCGACAGTGGCGGGAGTGGCACTTACTTTCTGTTCTGGTAATATAGGTCGAAATCGGTCTTTGCCCTCGCCACCATCGAGTCAAGGACTACACGGAGGTATTTCTTCCACTCTGACTGCAGATCGCTCGCGTCCTTGAATTTATTTGTGTACCATTTGTCGAATTCACCCAGACGGTCGTAAATTGCCTCGTAGGTACCGCAGAATTTATCCCAGATGCTTTGGTTATCGAGGTAAGTGAAAACCAATCCTGTGAGCGGGTCAAGTCAATACCGATTTCAGCGGGCGATGGATGGGCCGGGGGCACTGCTTACCCAGTTCCTTGACCACCTCGACCTGTTCCTCCATATTCATGAGATTAAACGCCTTCATAGCGGTTGACATGATACCGGTGAAGAGCTGCAGCGTGTAAGCCCGGTTGCACTCTCTCGGGTACAGGAGAAAGTTGGCCCACCCTGCCCTTCATTTGGTTTGTTCGGCCCTTGTAAATTGCCAGGCGGTCTTTGTGGGCGATGCTACCCAACTCTGATAGCATCACCTCGAATATATTGGAAGCCTTCTTGTTAACTGTCCAAGGCAATTCTTCCAGCACGTACTTGGTTGTCCAGGAGCAGGAACGAGCTCCCTTGGGGTTTTTCGGCTCCGGTTTTTGGTTGCGGATCTTACCCTCGTCCAGCCAATTGGTGAAGAAGTCACCAATCAACTGGGCCTCAAAGACGTGCTCGGCTGGGGGGAAAAGCCATTAACAGGGCTCTTGATCATGAGTGTGTACTTGCTTGCTTACTCTCATAGTTTGACCGAACCTTCTTTCCATTACCAATGTTGTCCTTATCGGCCTTGGACAGTTGGGCGGTCTTCCAGTCCGAGCAATCAGCCGATGCGTTGCCCCAGTAGCGGGAGATGGAATCCCATTTCCCGCCCTCGATGTTATCCCATGGCCAATCCGCGTTTTTCGGGAAGGCAGGATAGTCGTACTGGCCATCGACGTAGTACTTGTCGCCGCAGACTGAAGCGTACTTGGTGCTTTGAGTTGCCGTTCCGGAAGCGAGTGGCAGTGGGGTCCAGCCGTCCTCCGGGTCCTCCGGGTCCTCCGGGTCCTCCGAGTCCTCTGAGCGAACACGGGTCGGGTTACTCTCTTGGGTGGCTTTGGTTCCACCTAGAAAGGGCCAACCTTGGTCGGGCTGA
Source organism: Amphichorda felina (assembly GCA_016490725.1). Taxonomy (NCBI): domain Eukaryota; kingdom Fungi; phylum Ascomycota; class Sordariomycetes; order Hypocreales; family Bionectriaceae; genus Amphichorda; species Amphichorda felina. Next base: position 64,337 of record JAEMHR010000030.1, on the reverse strand, counting down.
CAGTGTACGCAGGGCGGCATGTCACTATACCTCCAGACGTACATCATGCTGACACAGCCGCAGCAATTGCCGCTGGAGGACTGCCCGTCAGCACAGGAGGTGCAGCCTTGGTACGGACATTCCATGATTGGCTGGTCATTGAAGATGCTGCCAGCGCTGAGACCTACGAATAGTTCCGGTGTTACTGGCTTGCCGGGCAGGTAATTGTCCCAGCCGCCTCTCCCCTTCCCAGCCCGGGCGAGCAGACTCGTAGCTTCGGATGGGCTCTGATCTTGAGCAGCCAGAGTGGAAAAGGCATCGGGGTGGCCCTGCGTCGGCAGAGATCTCTTCAGTCCGCCATCTTCTGCATTCTTATAGCATAGTTTCCCCTCATCTGGGGTTTGCTGTTGCCGGTTAGCTTCATCGCTCCAGATGGTCCATTCTCAGACTGTCAATATCCACTTACACTGTCACTCGTGAGCATAATCTCGTCACGATCGCCCCAACCGACAGATGCCCTACCATTCCGGGTATTGGGTTAGCCCTTGGGATCTTTGACCTCTGTTGCACTCGGGCCAACTTACTCATCCTCAGCTGACTGCCGGATGTCCGTCCTGTTACCCATAATCAGTCCGCGGCCTCATCGTCCAATGCAGAGTTGATTGACTGACAGAAATTCGTATTCCGTGCAAGATATTCCGTCATGACCTTTGTCTCCCGGAAAGTTCTTGAAGTTCGCAATGGTTGTGTGCACCAGCATCATCTAGCGTTTCGTTAGTCAATGCTCCTGCCGCCTGTTCAAGGATGTACTTGCATTGGGCAGTTTCTTGTAGTTTCTACCAGATTGACTGTATTCCAGATCGAGACCAAACGTGATTTGTGTGCCGAGCCTTATCTGGCCTCCCTCCCCGTAGCTGGAGTAGAGCACACTCTTCTCGGCGATTTCGATCTTGGTTTTATTGCGGTGGTCGTCGGCTGAACCGGCCTGATCCCCATTCGGATCCGGGAAGGTTGAATGGAAGTCCCCGAAATCCGAGAATACACGAGCCTGTAGATTCCCGTTGAAGGGGACCGTGCTGTTCTGGAAGCCAGTAAAGTTGACCCCTTCAAGAGTGCTCATCATATAGCTGACTTTGTACCAGGGTTGATATTGGATGCCACCACTGTATTGTCCCCCGCTGACCCCATGGCCACCGATCTTTTTGGCCTTGGGATATACCCACAGTGGGTTGCCTTGATTAGCCTTTTCGATGTTGATTGTGCCAACACCTCCGATGGCGTATGATATATCGCTGCTTCCTTCGACTTTGAGAAAGCCGTTGGCCTCTTCGACTTCCATCCCCCATTTACCACTAGTATCGACAGTTGCCTATTTTAATGCTTTTAGAAACCGAGTTTTCCGAAGAGCGGGGTAAACAATCTTACCACCATGCTGAATCCATACCACAGCCGGGCATTAAAGGTACCTGAGATAAAGGCTGCGATGCCTTCCTCGTACTTCTCGCCGTTGGCTGGGCAGCTTTCTACCGTCTCCCAGAAGAGGGGAACATTGAAATCCTCCTGGATATCCTCTGCCCAGTTGCCCTCGAATGTGAATACCTTGTTTTCATTGTAAATATGTCTCCAATCGGGGTACCGGTCGGCGTAGAATCGCTTGTTCAAGTCATCGGGCTCAATGCCGGGGGAGTCTACCGCGGCGTCCCAGTAGCCTTTAACATTGGAGTAATCGAATCGAATGCTTGTTTTGTTAGTGTCACTCCTCGCCTGGAGAATGTCAAAGTCGAAATTGAAATTAAAGACCTCCGAGGTGGGCGATCGTCCTGAAAGATGGTGGGGAATGCTCTGGTCTGGCATCCGTTAGATGGCTATTCTTTCAAGACCAATGCAGAACTCAAAAACCTACCTTCTGCAGCCTCAAGTGAGATGGCTCTAGCAATTGAGCCCGGTGCACACTGTAGGCTTCGATTAGCTTCATGCCATCTCATCGGACAGGGCGCCGAGGGGTGGGAAGTGCGCTCACGTCGTCTGGCATCTCAACGATGGTACCCTCAACGCCACGCTCTAGCAGACGAAAGCATCCCTCGACATCTTCGCTGAGGCAGACAACACGAGCAGTAAGCGTTTCGTTGTTGGGTTGGCTCTCGATATCCTGGGGACAATCCAAGAAGGTGAAGGGCTCGACCTCGCCATCTCGCTTCTTCAACTTTGCTACGATGTGCGATTCACCGGCGACTGTGATGCCAAATGGCGAGCTTGTAGGGTCTGTCTGGCCTCCTCCTGCGCCAAACGTAACGAGGCCATACTTGGGCTCCACGTCCTTGGAAGGACGCAGTTTCTTCGGGAAGAGGTGCTCAAGATCAACCAGTGTAAAGGGGATGCTATCTCCCCCGATCAGCTCGGTGTCAGATATTGCACTGAGAGCGCTAAGCTGTCCATCGTCGAGGTCCACAGCCCAAACCATCAGCCCCGAGAGGCCCATCTTGTTTGCGTAGTCAATCTTGGACTGGAACGTTTTGACATCGTCAAATGAAATCCAGCTGTTGCCAGAGTACACCATGTAGCGAGCCTGTGCATCTTTGTCCAGAATTGCCGTAGCTCCAGTTTGGGCGAGAATATCTTGTATTTCTGCGTAGATGCCAAGCCTGGTTAGAAGTGATCATCAAACCATCAGCGGAAGAGTGGCCCATAGGTACCTCGATAAGACAGGATCCCAGGGGTATTCGAACAGCGGCCTGCTTTGCCGGGACCGCTGAAAGAGCACCCGGGCTTCCAACAGGAGACATCTTCGAGGGTGAAGGATCTTCCATAGAATCCTAGTCCGAGAACGATGCTAGAGGGCTTAACATCGACACGCCAAAACTATAGCAAATTGTCAGTACCATTACGTCTCAGTAAACAGGAATCTCTGAGGTAATAAAAATGAGGGCTGTAGGATGGTGGGGTGCGCCTGTGTAGGTAGATTGCACGTTGTGGTATGTCTTGTGGAAAAGAAACTCATCATTGCTGGAATATGTAAGGAGACGTACCAAATCCAGCGCAAGGTCAATCTCGGTCAGGTTTGTATGAGACAAAACCTGATTACCAATGGGGTTACTACCATCCCATACACCGTGCAAGTCATAGGACATGAGGTTGATCCAATCGACATATTTCTCCATACCGGGAATATCGAAATGCCGAAGATACCAATATGATGTTGGAGCGGTGAAGGTAACCAGATAATCGTGACCGCCAGCATCTATAGCCGCCCGCAGCTCTTTGACGAGAGCCACATAGTTTGCTGCATCTGAATTGGTTCCGCCGCGGTCATCTGCTCCGGGGTACTCCCAGTCGAAATCCACGCCATCGTAGCCATATTCATATAGAAACCCGAGTAGATTCTTGATGAATGTAGCCCGGTTTTCTTTGGTAGATACCATGCTAGGGAAGATAGACTGCCAGGGGCCGGGATCGCTAAATGTCCAACCCCCTAGGGCAATAAGCACCTTGAGATTGGGGTTACGAGACTTGACATTTCCGACGTTTCGGTAGATATCTGAGGATATGTCATCCATGTTGGTGATTTTGAAGTCCTGACTGATGTACGCAAACGCAATAACAAGGTGCGTAAGCATATGGACTGGTATTTCACCAATATCCATGGTACCGCATGCCTTTTGTTGCACATTCCAGGCTTCCCAATAGCCCACAATTCGCTTCTGCGAGTTGGATGGTGGACCAGAAGGCTTCGGGGTCTCGCAGTTGGACTGGCATCCATCCTGACAGAATTCGGTAGTGGTACCGCAGAAGCCATACTCAGAACAGCATACGTTGAGTGGGCAGGTCTTCCCCTTGTCCGTCGCAAACTTGCCGCACTCAGCCGTGGCATCGCAGTTGGACTGACAGCCGTCGCCGCAATAGGTAGGCCCAAAGCCACACCAGCCGTCCTGACCACAGCAGGAGCCATTCTGACATTCTTTGTCTGGGCCGCATGTGAAGTCACCCTGGCCTGCTTTGGTAGCTCTTGTATCGGCGGCTAGAGCTTTCAGTGACGGGTCCCTAAGAATATCCGATGATGAAATTTGCCGAGATTCAAGGCCAGAAGCAGAAGTATAATGGAGATTGACGATGGAAAGGAAAAGTATCATAAGAGACATGGGATTCAGCCTTGCGGCATGGAGAGAGCGGCATCGCCCTCCGGAGGACGCCATGGTTGTGAACGGACGCGGGCGCTTCCCCGTAACGATGAAGACTTTAAGATGGAACGAAGTACTTGACGAGAAGAAACAAGAGTTCAAGAATGTCTGGGTGTCTTTGAACGAGCAAAATGAAATGGGAGTCACAGATTACCCATCTGACGGTGGCCCGGATACGGGAGAAAGATAGCATATTGATCTAAGCCAACGAAGACAAAGGCCCTGCATAACACCGACCAACAACCACGGATCAATTACTCTTTTCAAATTCGAATCCTACCTGTTGGTTGACAGGAACCTTTGGAGATTCCCGTAGGCGCGTAATGGAGAGTTGTCATATGCGTCTTTAGTATCGTTCCGCCCCATAGTACCTACTAACACATTGATGTTGTACTCGGTACTCTGTACATGTGCAGGGATTTCGACCAGAGCTAACAACCAACAAGCATAAAACCAAGCTGCACGAGACGGTTGAGGACTCGGATCCCCTTCCAATTGGCTAGCAAATTATCTCTCACGGGATGGCCCGGCCATTCTGCCGTGTTTCTACAGATACTACTTATGTGCCAGCAGAGGTAAGGGCACTCGTACAGGTACGCCTAGGCCCATCAGTGACCCGAGCCGGGTTCGTGGAGTCCAAAATGCGGTAAAGTCAGCGCCGCAGAGCTCGGACCGGCAGACTCCTCCAATATGGACATTGAACATGGGAAGAAAGGACTGCAGGGTTGTAGACCAGGAGAAGCCCGTGATCTGTTGGTCGTCGGCATCTTGATACTACGACTACCTACTTAATTGCTTGGTGGTAATTTGGCACGGTGCAGCGTATTTTTTTTGTCATGGTGAAAGTGTGAATAGACCGGCCAGATTGGATTCTGCTTTGCTCGACAAAGAAAAAGAGAAAGAAACTCCCCTAATGAAGGAGATAAGAGAACCAACGTAGGTGAAAAGAGCTCTGTACCTGCGACAACACTGCCTAAGACCGCGCGGTAATTTCCTTGAAAATGGATACTGTTGCATCCTTCGTGTTATCACTGTGGGCCAAACCATACTACTTAAGCAATGATCTTCCTCACGGGGCCTCTTGCTCCTGATATGCAGCTAACCGAGGCTACTATTAGTAGACCACCCAGCTGGGTATCCGCAGAGTTACATTTGTTGGCTGCAGGCCTATGATGGATGTACTATGGTACATGTACGCTCCGTGTAGACTGGAGGGATGGCAGGATCAGCGTGGTGTGGTTGTTGCTAAAAGGGACCCGTGTATTCGTATGTACATGTACTGATGCCATTGGGATTTCGATTCAACCAACGCCAAAAGACGAAACTTCGGAGGACCAGGCCGTTGCCAGGGCAGATAATCAATCAATCCTCGGATTGCTCCTCGTTCCTTGCCTACGGTTAGCCAGCATCCGTTTACATGTACCAATTCATCCTCTCTATCTCTTTGCCTAGCAGAGTCTCGAATCTCATGAATCTTCTTAGCATGCGCCCTCTCTTGCTGTCTCTCTTCCTCGCCGGCAGTGCCCACGCGTCCATCTTGGACATGGTGGCCTGGGCCGGGCATTCCAGACGGGCAGACATCGCCGCCGACTGTGACCAATACACGGTCAAGGCAAATGACACATGCCTCACTATCGTCCGGGACACCAACGCTACATATGCACAGCTCATCTCGTGGAACTCGGATATTAATAGTAGATGCTCGTTAGTAAAAGCCCAATATCCCAACCTGCGCCGTAAGCATCTACGGCGGGATTTGCAGCGTAATTTACAGCTCCTATCAGGAACCTCGGGGATCTGGCGGGCAAGAAGATCTGTATCAGCAACCCAGAAGGGAATTATGCCCTCCCCACAAACACCCACGGCGGGACGACCACCGTTAGCACTCCGGCGTAGGTTGCCAACGGCTGTGTCGAGGGTTTGCGCAGTTGCTGATGAAGAGCAGGCCCCTCCCGACAAAGATTCCCGACGACACCAACAGGCGATGCGGAGAGTGGTATCGTGTCAAGGAAGGTGATGACTGCGCAGTTCTCCTCAATGAATCAGGAATCACCCGTAAGGACTTGTAAGCAAGGTCCATACTATCCGGTCTCTGACTAGTGGATACTGAGCCATTCACCTGGACAGCCTCTTCCTCAACCCTCAGGTCTCGGAAGACTGCACCGACCTCTGGCTGGACTACGCCTATTGCATCAAGCCAGTGGGAGTGATTACGACGTACGATGGCTACAACGGTTACACCACACGCCCGCCGCTGAATGAGACATCTATGACACAGCTGCCGCCGGATCACCCCAACATTAGCGAGGTGCTTGCAATTCTCGCAAATCGTACCCTGGGCGATCCCGTCATCCCCATCGCAAGTGGAACACGCACAGACTGCTATAAGTAACATGGCACAAAGTCACTCGCTAGATGAACAGATCCCACTGACTTGGTGGGCAGATATGAATGGTTCTCGAGCACAACAGACGAGGATGGCGCAGATTGTTGGGGTATAGCTCGCTTTTATGGCGTTTCGCGCGAGGTAGGAGATTGCCCTCTACCCTGGTGTCACTCAAAACGCGTGCTGATATAACTGTAGGAGTTCATTCTCTGGAACCCGTCTCTTGCTGATAATGCCGACACCTTAAATGCCATGTGCGGTTGCGCTGACACTGGCAATGGTGATGCTATTCCTGGATCCGTGGCCAAAAGAGCGACAGAAACCCCAGCCCCAGCCCCAACAGGCTCATCAAGCGTGGACTACGGATATGCCTGCACCGTGTCCCCGAGCTTGTCGTATTGCGCACAATTGTCCAATGCCACCCAAGGCATGTACCAGCCCGCTTAGTCCTGTCCCGCGGGAAAGAAAACAAGGATATTTTCTCTGACAAAAAATCATCCCATACAGTTCCTGAAAAACCAGAAGTTCCTCCCAGCCCTCGAGGAGGAGGAGAGATTGAAGGCTGCACCCGCTGGTATGCGCCGCACGAGGGAATGACATGCGAGAAGATACTCCTTATGCGGCACATCACCTTTGACGACTTCTACGAGATGAACCCTTCTGTTGGGAAGGACTGCTCCCAGATGGCACTCGGGACATACTACTGCCTGTCGACCTACCCAGCCGGTGTCCCCTGGGGCATCGAGAGAAACGAGACCACCACGCAGCCTCGCCCCAGCTCGACAACCAAGCCACCGCCTTCCACTACGAGTGGTAGCGCTGGCGAAACGCCCAGCCCCGTCCAGGATGGCATGACCAAAAATTGCAACAAATTTTACGAGGTTGTCAAGGGCGACGTGTGCGCCGACATCGCCAAGGACCACAAGATTGATGTTGATGACTTCTATGCGTGGAACCCCGCTGTTAAGAAGGACTGCACTGGACTTATAGCCGAGTATTATGTCTGTGTAGGCGTCGAAAAGTGAGCTTCGCTGTACCTATGGGGCAAGGTAGGCTCCTGGCCACACAGTTTGGAAAGTTGGGCATGTATTCTGAGCGGTGGGCCTGGAGGAGAGTGGTACCAATGGTTAGTCTTTATGAGATGATGTGCGGACTGTTTTACATGTGCAAATTCAAATGCGAGTGTTATATGCATCTCCATTCACGTTGGGCCTGTGATATCGTGATGAGTGTATTGAGTCATTAAGAGCCTAATGTGGTTTCACATGGGCTGGGTTGAACTCGTCAAACTCAGTGCCGCCGCCCATGTGTTGAGGAACCTGGTTGGGTGCGGATCCATCGTCGCGTCCAAACAGTTGTTTCCTATCCCCATATAAAAAATCACTGACCTCATCAATAACCCATATTGCTTTCCCGGCCTTAGCAGAGTGGCCACGGTGACCTTTAATGATGGTTTTCGGACGCTCCGCCTTGGGGCGATCACGCCAACCCAACTTATCCCGCATATCGTATAGAAGGCTCCTATAGCTGCTCTTGGCATCTAGGAACAGGAGGAAGCTCAGCTCCACAGACCGTACCCCATCAGGTAGCGCAGAAAGGAAAGAAATGACATCGTCCTTCGTGACGTAGAAGGCCGAGAGCCCAAAGTGTCGCAACTTTGGCCATGAATCTATCGGGAAGACGCGTCTCAGAGCTATAAGGTCACCCGTGGCGATGCCCTCGTAAGTATCCGGACCGGATACGCATCGAGATCCATTGGTGTGGATGCTGAAATGTTCCAGCTCTGTTGCCTGGGCTAGAGCGTGTCGCAGGTAGCCCCGACTAAGCGACGGCCAATTCCCCGCTCTAAGCCCGCCGACGAGAAGAGAGAGATCTAGACGGCGAAAGCCTGGCCGACTAATCAATGTGACTAGATCATTATACTCCTGACAAGGTTTATCAAAAATATAGCAATTGAGCCCGGTGTTGAGCTGGTGGACGTTGATGATGAGTTCAGAGATGGAGTGCTGCGTCTCTTTGTCGGCGAGAAGGCGCGTGATGATGCGGAACCCTCGCCACTGGTCTTTGACCTCCTCGCTCGCATCCTCCCATGGAACAACTTCCGGGTCCGGCTCGGCGTCGGCCGCGGTCGGCCAGCCTCGGGGGATCGGGTAGTTGAAGCCGTACGGAAGACTGCGGATCATGGGCGTCGGATATCGCGGCAGGAAGAGGAACCCGTGGGCAGCAGGCGTAATTGTAATACGTCTCAGCATCGGGAAGCGGGCCAACGCGTATTTTAGAGCGCCAATATCGGCCCCGGATTGTAGAACTTGGTCTTGCTGGCGGAGAAGCTCTTCGTAGTATGCCCATGACTCTGCCATAGGCATCTGTCTCTCAAGCTGCTTTCCCAGTGCCATAAGGTCGGGGCGGTCGGGGTCATCAAAACGGTTCAGACGGCACTTTACGCCAACGGCATTGTCCCTGCAGGCAGTTCCAAACCACATGGGGTATGGCTGGTCCTCGTCGGGATGCTCTACGTCGATGGACCATTCGAAATCCAACGACTCGGCCAGGCGCGCGTCGTCCCAGACGATCTCGGTGACGGTGCGGCGGAATTGATCATGGTCCGCGATTGCCCGCAGTACTTTAATATTGAGCGGATTGGCAGAGATGAAGACACGGTCCACCCTGAGAGGCACTTTATCGCGGAGCAGCCTGCATGCTAACCGCAGGTTCTTGAGGTCGCTGTTGGGAAGGCCTTTGGCGATGGACCCAAGGAGCTCGTTGGGGACATGGGCCAGGTGTGGCGACGCCATTCTCGAGGATCCGGAACAGAAAACCACTGTGCTGGTGGATAGGATAGGTGGTCAGTCGCAAAAAAAACATAAATAGAGCCGGCTTAGGAGGGTGGGAGAGCAGGCAATACCTTAAATAATAATACCGGGGATAAGTAACCTCCTTACCTCACCTTTGGTACCTAGTAGGTATTCGTACTTAAGTACGGATACATATCACCTGTCTTCAATGGCTGCGCTCCTCTCTATGTGGGTGAGAGGGAAGGTGGGGCACCTGCCTCAGCCAACTAAGGGGTATGGATATACCTTAGTAGTACGACCTTCTCTTTCGCCAACGGGTAATTGCATGTGGAAGTAATAAACCCGAGACTGGGGCGCAAGCTTTGTCGATCATATCTGCGTCGAATGACAGCAGCAGATGCGACTTGTAGCTAGAACAATACGACCAACTACCCTACAGGGCCTTGAAATTTCAATTGATGGCTAAGGGATGATGGGAAAACAGCGTAGAAACCCCCCGCATTATGCCCCTTGCTATTCTAGTGATCAGATGGTCAATTATGAACCGATCCCTAGAGGTAATATGCGGTTTAGCGGGGATAAAAGGTTATGTGCATACTGTAACAACTTGGCTACACGCAAGCCTAAGGCTTTGTTGTAAATAAATATAATGCCCTTCTGAAGCTCACATCATGTAAGAACCTTGGTTCAGTTCCTTACTCTGGTATTGTCTATCATACCAGAATGTATCAAAACTTTTGTATGCTTGCTACTGGTTGGGAACTGGCTTGAGGGCTAGGGAGTTGCACCAATCGGGCCATCTCTTGGGACACCCGTTAGCTGATTTACGGGTGGATGCTATCAGCTGTATTTGGATCTGAGGGGTGTTATCTTTTCCGTTAGTTGCTATCAGCTATATGGGGTTATGGACTCCTCAGGTAAGGCATGAGAGAAGGCCTTCCTTCCCAGGATATAACAAAGCCCGAATCATATAAGGCGAAATCAGTAGAGTTGTTCGTCTTGAAATGTATGTAATTTCTACGTTGAATAGTTGCCTATCCATCATCCTAAACCTCGTAGAATAACAGAGAACTCCCATGATCTCCCCCAACACTGATAATATGCTGACCCTGGTTATAGTTCTCATAAGGCGGCATGGTGTCAAACTCAGGCAACACCATGTAATGTCCGGATATGTAGAGAAGCAGTTTCTCGCCGGCATCAAATGCCATGCCGGTCTGCCAGAGCTGGATCTCAAGCCTGACGATCTGGCCAGGTGCGACGGGCTCCGCTTTGCTTTGAGACAGAGTCCTCCAGGACTTGCTCTTGCTGGACAGGGTCTCGGAAACGTGGCGCCTGGATGCACGGAGCATGCCCTGGGGCCCCAGATGCTTCATCACATTGTGGTCCGGGACTTCTGAGACGGTGGAAACCCCGAGGTCCTCCAACGGTATGTTGCTGTAGGCGAGAAGATTTCCATCCTTGTCGGCCTTTCGGAGCTGGACATATATGTCCATGTCATGCCCGCTTGGCGAAGAAGCGTAGAGAACGGCAGTCGATGGCCCGGCAATCCTGGTGCTTTCGGGGAATACGTAGGTGAACGAGGGGTCGCCGGGGTCGGGGCCCATCAGCTTGGACGGGGCGTCTGCCTGATAGCTGATCTGGGATGATTGAGCCGGTTTCGCCGAAGACAGCTGTCCATCAGCTGATAGGAACAGGCGCCTCTGTGTTGCGCCGGCAAGATCCCATGGAAGACCGGAGAATGGCACGTTGACCAAGGATTCCTTGTTGAATTGGATGAATGAATAGCGAACGCGCGGTGTGTTTTCCCAGCCGTTGTGAATATCCTTCAAGTACCGGTCAAAGAATTTCTGGAGATCGTTGGTGCGGTCTTCAGTGTAGAGGTCATACCACTCCTGGGTTGCATGAACGGACAACCTGGGTGCAAAGGTCAGCCATGGTTTCTTGGCGCAGTGAATGGGCGGGGGACATACCACTTCTCCTTAGATGACGACTCCTCAAAGCCACGGAAAGACCCGACGGTGTGGAGGCCAGTCGAGAAGCTGGCGACAATGTAGCTGGGCACCTGAATGTCCTCGATTCTGGCGCGGCGATCTTCCCAGTACTCGTTAGCATCCGGGTATTTGTCTACCATTCCTGGCATGTCCTCCCTCTGTGCCCTCCCTGTTGGCACTGTTAGCACACACGGCATTGGTGCCAGGGTATACTATGAGGATGCGTACCGATGAATGAGGCAGACAAAGGAGCTGTGAACCGCGTGTTTGGAATGCCACCGCGGCACATGTGCTCTCGGAAAGGATCACTGACGCCTTCCATGGGGGCAATGCAGGTGAGGTGGGGTGGATGCTCAGCAGCAGTATACCACTGGATACACGCAAGCCAGGAGTTGCCAGCCATGGAGACCTTTCCAGAGCACCATGGAAGCTTGGCGACCTCTTCGACCGTGTCGTAGCCATCTTGTCCCTCGCCAGTGCTCCACCATCTCACGTCTCCTTCAGAGTCGCCAGTGCCTCTGGCGTCAACGTTGACAAGGGCGTATTGCTTTGGCACCCACTCAGCAGGGTCGAGACTAGACATCTCTAGTGTTAGAGAGCATATAATATGTGGCAGAGAGGTGGGTTTTTGCCGCTTGTGCAATTAAAAAAATAAAAGGGGTGAACTGACCCTTCAAAGTTTTCATAGCCAGATAGCTTCGACTCGGCCACCCCAACATGGAGAGGGAATTTGTCAAGATTGAACCATCCTGATCACATACCGTAAGTAGGTTCTCTGTAGACATCAAATTCTAGGGAAGCACTATACATACCGGATCCTGATTTACCATAAGGGCCATACATGATGATGGCTGGCACTTTCTCGTCCGTCACAGGGCGATAAATATCAGCTCGAAGATTGACCCCATCACGCATGGTCAAGATCTGGTCACGCTCCAGGATGGTCTCGACCTGGATAGGGCGCTTTTTCTCATTGCGCTGGTGGCCTGGTTTAAGGACAGTGCGAGAAGGAGGGCGAGGTTCTCCGTGATCAGGCCTTTTGGTGGGCTGATGGAGCACCTCGATCGATCCAACTTTGCGGGTAGACATGGTTTCTGGGTTCGAAAAGGGAACCGGAGGAATGCCTTGCAGAGCTGATTCACTGTTTCCATCACTTACCAGTCGGTGTCTACTAAATTATATACTCAAGAGGCTGGCGTGTTAGTCAGAATTCCCCTGATCCCATGATCCCACCCGCCGGCTCCGGTCCGTGTGGGGGTGGGGCCAGGGCGGGGGGGAGGCTCCGGAATTCCGGAAGTCCGGGGATGCGGAGATGCGGAGATGAACCTGGGGCTGACTTCTCCCATCTCAGATGATTTCAGACGGCTGACAATTTTCTCCAGGTCTTCCCCAGACGGCCCCCTTCCATGGAAGCACCGGCGGCCAAGTCAGTGCTACTACCATGGCAGACCCAGCTCCTGAAAGGCCCCAGAACTTCGCCTGCCCCTTCCCCGGGTGCAGCAGAACGTACGGGCGTAGCGAACATCTCTCGCGTCACACCCTGTCGCACAGATCGCGGAGGCCGTTCCCCTGTGGCCAATGCGACAAGGAATTCAGCAGGCAGTAGGTGCATTGCAGCAACATGAGCCCCGCCCCCGCGTGTTCCAGGTCCTCGGGTCGATGAGCTGGACCGACTTGGCTGACACCGCACACGCAGAGATGTCCTGAAGCGGCACGTCACCCGGCAGCACGGGTCGGCGGGGGACCGCGGTGCCTCTCGTCCGGGGAAACGGAGGCGCGTGCGCTTTGCCTGTGACGGGTGTCGCTCCCGGAAGGTCCGGTGCGATGGCCATCTCCCATGCCGTCGTTGTCGGACTCTGGGCGACGAGTGTGCATACCTGTATGCAGAAGGGCAAAGGATCCCTACGGGTGCCTCTGCATTCCAGACCCAAGGAGTGACTGACCAGCCGATTGGGAATCTCGCACTCATCCCTGAGCATGAGGCAGTGGACGCTACTGGACCGGTGTTGCAAGATCCAACCATCCTGCTAGAGTTTTCGAACTGCAACGGGAATAACCCATCGGTTGCTGCGGAAGGCCTCTCTAATCTGGATATCCAAGTTCCACCCCCTTTTATCCACCAGCCTGTTGGTCCTGGTTGGCTACCAGTTCCGAATGCTGCGGACAACCTCCATATCGACGCCCCTCTGTTGTGGGATTCTGCAATTCTACCCACATCTTCCAGCAATCTTCGCAGCATGGCATGGCAAGAAAACATCCCAGGCCATGGCGGCATGAGGAACAAACTAGCAAGTATGCAGAAAAACGAAGCAGCGTCTGTTCCAATGCTGTTCTCGCAACATGTTTTAGCAGGCGGCCTGAATATTGGACGCTGCATTGAGCGGTACTTCACAATGTTCCACCCACTGTGGCCGATCGTCCACAGAGGGACATTTGGGCTGAAGATTGAAGACGCTGAGCTCATTGACAGTGTGGTGATGATCGGGGCATGGGAGTCTGGGGTCCCATCATGGATGGAGGCTGCAATCGACGTGCGACCTAAGCTCGTCACTAGAATCCTTGGAAAGCTTGTGAGTCTGGATATTCTGATCCTAACTAGCCTTGTGGTCATTTTCCAAGAGGCACAGCTGACTCCCATCCCTTTCGATGAGGATTAGCTCGGCGAACCAAAGCTCCTGCTCTCAACCCACCAAGCCATGTTCCTGACCGTGGTCTTCTCCATCCAGATATCGGTGAGAATCCCATTTTTGCCCTCCACGTTATCTCTGCCGCAAGAGTAAACGCCGTTAGTGTAGCGCGACTTATCATATTGGTTTCAGGATGAATTACGATTGGAAAAAGCGTACCTGCTACATAGCATGATGTTGGGCGCTTTCCGACAGGCTGGCGTCTTTCGGGAGCAAGTGGATGACTCGCCTGAAGAGTACGAGGATCAGATCCCAGAGAGATGGCTGGACAGAGAGAAGCTAAAGAGGTATGAATACCAACCCCCCAATCCACAGTTGCTCCCTCCGGCCTATACTGACCCGGTTGCTTGCGACCACGCATGTAGACTGGCATTCCACGCTTTTTACCTCGACGTGACTTTGTACTTTCTGTGCGGCCACCGGCCCACACTGAGATACGAAGACTTGAATCTGACATCGCCATGCTCCGAGCAGCTGTGGGAAGCGATGACGCTTGACGGCTGGGAGCAGGTGATGACGATTGAGCTGGGGAAGCGGACCACGATGAAGTTTGTCGACTACGTAGACCAGGCGATGGATCCCGAGAGGAGGCCACGGCTCCCGTACCTTGTCGAGGACGAGTACCTGTACGGCCTCTGCGCAATGCAGGCGTGGATCCACCGAGACGCCAACAGCGGCCGATGCTGGATGCCCTCGGGGCTTCCCGTCCCAACGCGCGGCGCTTCGCATCCCAACGGCTCCGCCTGGAGTGCCACATACTGGGCCACGCAGCTGGACAGCTGGAGGGCGAAATACGAAGTCGACAAGCCAACCGGGATGATCCTCTCCTCGAGGCTCCACGCTGAGGTCATCGACATGAACGCCATGTCGCTCTATCACCTATCCCAGCTGGAACTCAGGGTCGGGCTCAAAGACATGACCGAGCTCTCTTCCTCCGGGGAGGGCAGTGCCACCGATGCCCACCGAAGGAAAATCGAGTCGAACATGGCGGAGTGGGCAGCGACGCCAGATGCACGCTGGGCCCTGTGGCATGCGGCCCAGGTTGTCAAGCTGTGGAGGGAGAGGGTGGGCCGTGGACACAGCAGTGGGATAAACATGGAACATGGCCAGCCTCGCGTAGGCCTTCCTGCGCTGACGGCTCTGTACGAGGCGGGCCTCACCATCTGGGCATACACTCGCTCGATCCGGGCGTGTGACTCGTGTGTTGGGGGTTCTAGCTTGCGGGCGACATGGGGCACCGCGGAGCCATTCGACGTGTTTCAGGAGCGCAAGGACGACTCTTTCATCTCCTGGGTCAGGCATGGCGGAAGGGAATCGTTTGATGGATCTGTCGTGTGCGCCTGTCGAGCTGGAGAGCTGATTGAGTATTGCCAGTCTGGCCTCACTTACGGGAGTAGGCATTGGCAGTGTGGCTACCAGATGGCGGCAAAGCTGTCGAGGCTAAGAGATGGTCAGTAGGTCATTGCCAGCACTGTTTGATACAATTATTAGCATATCTGTGTAGGGGTGGAGCTATTCGGGCATGGCGACTACTATGTAGGTAGGTATCATTGCGGAGAAGATTGGGGATGCTCCAAGATGCTTGATAACAGCATCTTCTGCCCGCATGCGACCAAGTCCATTATGAGTGCCGGTTTTGAAGCATGATTTGATCTGTGATTTGATCAGCTGATCGGCTTCAAGAGCACGACATGCCAAGTCTAAACCAAGTGCCGGCAGGCAACCAGCAACGGACCGAGGACGCAATGCAACACTACGGGGATCAAAGGAAACGCTGGAAATGTACATAGTATGGTATGTTCATTACCGCCGCCGCCCTTTTGCAAGTCGATGGCCCAGTCCGCCATATTATAAGCGTCATAGACTATGTGTGATCCGTCGCTCTCGGGCAACTGCGGCTATGGGTATGGCCGAATACGGAGTAGATCTATATATTATGCGAAGCTAGCCCAGAAACATGAACACGCAGTCTTCTGTAGCTGTAGTCGTTGTAGATACACCCTCTTGCGCTCAATCCTCCCTCAAACCACCCAAGCCAAGTTCTTGGCTCCCGCCCCTCCCACACCACCATGCTTCATGTCATCATAGTCGGTGCTGGCATTGCCGGCCTCTCGGCCGCCGTGGCACTCCGCCGTGCTGGAAACACCATCCATGTATTTGAACGCTCGTCCATGAAAGACGAGACGGGCGTCGGTATCCAGGTACCCCCGAATGCCACGCGGCTACTCGCCGCATGGGGGCTGGACCCTGTGCAGTGGCGCTTCACCAAGTCCAAGGCCTATACATATGTGGATCCCATCTCCATGGACAAGATCAACTCTGTCCTAATGGGTCAGATTGCCCAGGAGTTGGGAGGGGCCGACATGTACCATGCCCACCGAGCGGACCTGCACAGCTGCCTCCGGTGGATGGCCACGAGGGAGGATGGTCCAGGGACGCCAGTGACGATACTCACGGGGTCCAACGTTGTCGACTATGTGAGTCACTCGTTGTGCCGCAGTAGTTTATTGCAAATCCACCACAGTCAACTCATTCAGAAGATACTAGAATCCCTTCACCCCGTCTATTACTCTGGCCGATGGGAATACCATCTCGGGCGACGTCGTCATCGCGGCCGACGGCGTCAATTCGGTGGCTTGCGAGGTGCTTCTTGACTGCCCACAAGCTCCTGTCCTCCCGCATGACTTTACTCATTCCTTCCGCTTCCTCGTACCGACCGAATCACTGGAACAGGATCCCGAGATGCGTTTCTGGACCGAGAATTGCGACGGCGTGACCCGGGTCTTTGAACACCCCGAGAGCAGGAGGATAATCGCTGCCTACGCCTGCAGAAAGTGAGTTTCGTCTCTCCTCTTCTCTTCTTTTCTCCCCCCGTCTTCCCCACACATGGGGATTTTTGTCATCGATTCGGTGGCCATGGACTGACGGTGGAAGCAATACGCTCCACAACTTTATATGCTGTTTCCATGACACAAGGCCCGCCCAAAACAACGCTGCAGGAAGTGAATAAGCTTGGAGGTGGCCCCGATGTCCATGAATCCTTCTGCTCACAAAAACTAGATTCCCAAGCCAATGTGCCAATTTCCGAAATGCTGGAGACGTACTCGGACTTCAACCCCCGGCTACTCAAGGTCATGAGGTGTGTTAGTCTAGTTGGTCCCTGAAAAAGCCGGGACTAAACCTTTGACAGCAAAGCAACAGAGGTCAGGAGATGGCCGATGGTGTGCCGCCATCCGCTCCCAGCCTGGCACAAGGGCCAGATGGCCGTGGCTGGCGACGCAGCCCATCCAATGCTCCCCTGTGAGTAGAGACCTCCCGGTGCGTGATCGTCAGGCAAAGGGGGGCTGATAGAAAGGCCTTGACTAGCGCAAGCCCAGGGGGGAGCCCAGGCGCTTGAAGACGGCGTCGCACTGGGCATAGTTCTCCACGGCGCCTCGGCCCCTGAGCAGATCCAGGAGCGCTTTGGGATCTATGAAAAAGTGCGGCGGACGCGGGCCACCGTTTCTCAGATCCTCAGTAAAGTCATCTACGTCGGGGGGGCCTATCGAGTGCATCCAGAACTGAGCAAGTACATGGCACACGAGCAACTTCCCAGTGGGTCAATCCTTTACTGATTTGTTCTCTGAATTGGCATGCTACGAATACGCATACTGAATATGAGCTCTTTCAAGGAAATGATATCGACATTTGCAGATACAACTTTGGGTATGATGTAGTCCAGGAGACCATATGTGCTATGAAAGAATACGATGCCTCCTTCAAACTGCCCGCCGACTTCTTCGAGAAGGAGGTTGCTGGAATACCAAGCCGTTAGAATGGGCATATATATAGGACCCTATAACCCATAGGATCCCAGCCAGAGACTGTGGAATAGCCTTTTAGTGCAATGGGTATTGGCCTCGTACTGCATCAAATGGAGACTGCGCCTTGTTTTAAATTCAGTGGCATGGCCAAACATGGTGGTGGAGGATTGGATGGAACAAGGCTACGAAAAGGGGCTCGACGTCACAACTCCCTTCAAGCCTCTAAAGCATGAGTTTTCTCAAGGGTAAGTAGGGGCCACGGTGCCAAGTAGGCTCCAAGCCCGGTTGGACTCAATGGAGGCCCTTGGCGATGATGCTGCACGTGTACAGATCAAGGGAGATTTATTTCAATTGAATTTCGCAGATGGTAATGGATGATTATGTGCCTATGGAGAAGCCAAGGTATGCTTCTAATCGCGATCAATTGGAGTTGTCGATTTAGTGGTTGTTATTTTTCACGATGGACTCCTGATATAACCCTAACCCCAACATCAACATACCCCTGTGCTAGCTGCCAAGATGACCACCTGGTAGGTAACCAATCACCCTCCATTTCAGGCTTGGAGCAACTTCTCCTTAACTTCCTTAACTTCATCCGTCCGTACAAATAGTTGGCCAGCTGGCCACATCATGGCCCCCATCCGAGGTGCGAATCTGTTATATCTCACACCTTGAAACATGTAAAGTCTTACTCGTGGCAGAAATACTTTTCTGGGCATGGAACCGCAAGCCAGCGAATCCCTACCAATATGCCCCTCTCGCACCAGACGAGATCAGAACACTGGTCCTCCAGCCAGGAGCGTCTGATGGCCCCGTCCTGGGTACAATAGAGCACCACAAAATCGCCGATCCTGACAAGGCGTACGAGGCCCTCTCGTATGTCTGGGGCAGCACGAAGCGCAACCACCTCTTGCAGGTCGGCGGCCAGCACGTCCAGGTCACGCGCAACGCCGAGGCTCTCCTGCGTCGCCTCCGCGACCCCCAGCGTCCTCGAAGGATCTGGATTGATGGCATCTGCATCAACCAGGATGATGCCTCTGAGCGCGCCCACCAGGTGTCGCTGATGCACTCCATCTTCTCCAATGCGTCCAGCGTCTTGATCTGGGTTGGGGAGTCCGATGAGCACACCGAGGATGTCTTCCGCTTCTTCACCCTCGTCGACCACCGGCATCATTCCAAACACTCCAAAGACAAGGAAATCGGAAAACAGGGCCTGGAGGAGCACGAAAGAGACGGCTTCTCTCGAATCTGTGCCTTTGTCAGCCGCCCCTGGTTCCGCCGAGCCTGGACTTTCCAGGAGGCCTGCCTGTCCCCCGAAACGCAGTTGGTCTGCGGCCACCACAAGCTAGACTGGCGCATATTCATCTCGGCCGCTCTCTGGCTCACCTCGTCCGGCCTCTCCTCCGTGTTTGGTGAAGCGGCAGACACCATCGCAGCGCTTGTCCACTTTGCCGCCGCCAACCCTTCCCATCAGACCGCCCATCTCTCCACCGTCCTCCCCCTGACTCGCAACCTGCAAGCTACCAACCCTCGCGATAAAGTCTTCTCGTTTCTCGGCATGATAGATCGCACAGACCTGCCTCCCCTCACCCCGTCATATACCCTCCCCGTCTCCGAGATATACACGCGCACTGCAAGGGCCATGATCGCCCAGGAGCAGGGCCTATCCGTCCTCTCTGGAGTCCAAGGCCCGCATCAACAAGATAGAAAGCTGCCCTCCTGGGTGCCGGACTGGCGTCTCCCCCGGGCCACGGCATACCTGCATGGCTTCGACTGGCCCTCTCCCACGCACCTCTATCACATCAACAAGGGCGCGCCCTTCCCCAACAGCGTTCAGACCGAGTTGGAACCCCGTCCAGGCATTTTGAGGCTGAAAGGAGCGCAGATCGACACCATAGAGAGTATATACAACCCCAAGCCCCTCCTGGCCCACGTCGCAAAGCTCCCGCTCCAAGGCCCCGACCCGGCCTCCCCCTCCGATGCGCCAATCGAAGCCTGGCAGCACGGCCTGGAGAAGATCCTCGACAAGATGACCCGGGTTCTGGCCCGCGGGTACCGGCTCGTGCCGTACCGCCAGACGGAGGAGGACCTCGCCACGGCCCTCATGAGGACCATCACGGCCGATCGCGGCGGCGTGGGGGACGAGGGCATGGGGCAGTGGAGGACGGTCATGTCCCAGAGCTCCAGCCTGGTGACGCCGAACTGCATGTGGTGGAGCGGGGGCCTGCGGGACGAGGAAGCTGCCGGCGGGGAGACAGATGCTTCGCTGGCGATGAAGAGGCTTGCCACCGCCATGTGGACCTTCCTGGTGAAGAGGGTTGTGTTTGTTACCAAGGGCGGGCTTGTTGGGATCGGGGGCGAGAAGATCAAGGAACGAGACGAGGTATGGAATATCATAGGCGGGGAGGTCCCGTTTGTTTTGAGGGCGGCCAGTGCCAGGCACAAAGCAGAGGCAAGGCAGCGGGTGGTTGTTGGTGAAGCCTATGTGCATGGAATCATGAAAGGGGGTCTATGGGATGCCGATTTGGAGACCAAGCCGCCGAACAGCATTTCCCCAAAAACAATCCATCACCCAGAGCCAAGAAGGAGGCTGTCTGGTAAGGAGCTTGAGTTCAAGGATGTGGAACTTATTTGAAGGCACCGTGGGGTCGAGTTGAAAGACCGTTGCGCAAGTTGAATCGAGTCGACATATAGGGTTAAGGATAGGAGCCTGCTATTTCATTGATACTAGGTACCCCCTTCGGATATCATTACTAATAATGCATTGTCATGAACCTAATGCCTGGTCATCGAGCACCCGACCCATCAAACCTTGGATGCATGATTATCTTCAGTCGTATCCTCATGATCCTCCATCTTTCTCGCTTGCTTGGCTGCGAGGCCCACATCCTCGACATTTGAAAAGTCTGCGTTGCCAAACAACTCGTCCATTCTTTCGAGCGAAATCTGTAGAACCGCACTGGTCAGCCTCGCATTCACAATATCAATGGTCATGAATCAACAGGAGGTATAAACTCACTCCCTTGGTCTCGGGAAGCCAGAAAGCAACAACGGCACCGACAATGTTGAACGTCCCAAAGATAAAGTAGGCCCTATAAGGGTCCTCTTTGAGCATGAAGGGCGTCGCCTTAGTTATGATCATGTTGTGCACCCAGTGCACAAACGATGCTAGCGCGACCGTATATGCCCTCAGCCGGTTTGTCGGAATCTCAGAGGTATACACCCATGCTGGGAGCTACGTGTCAGCAGACTTGATCGAGACAAGATGTGCAAGCGCACATAGCTCCGAGGACGTTAGCTTACCTACGGGTCCCCATCCGCTGTTGAAGGCAGCCGCAAAGATGTATATCATGGCGAGAGCTCCAATTCCAGCGGGGGGCGGGGTTTCATCCTCTCCTATGGTAGGGCCAAAGCGCACATACTACTCGAGTCAGTACTTATGTGCCTAATAGGGGACGCCGAGAGAGGGCAGGCTCACGAATCCGACGTAGAGCATGCATATGCCCTGCACACAGCCACTCCACATGAAGGACATGCGGCGGCCCAGGGTGTCAGCCAGGAAGAAGATAAAGATCAAACATGTGACCACTTTGACAACGCCATAGATGCCCTGTGCGAACAAGGCGGTAGTGGTAGAAGAGAGACCAAGGCCCCGGAACATGACGGGGGCGTAGTAGTTGATGGCGCCAGTCTGTAAGATTCAAGCTGTCAGTGTCCAAGCAACAAACTGAAAGCCAAGTGTGCAAGAACGGGTTGACTCACCCCTGACCACTGCTGGAAGCTGATGATTGCAATGGTCAGCAGCGCGCGGCGGCGGTTCGCGGGGATTGTCCAGCACTCCTTCTGCAGCCCCCAGAACCCTATGCCCTGCATGATGGCGCGTTCCTGATCCAGCTGAGTGCGCAGCTCGAGGAGCTCCTGCTGAACGTATGCGTGTTCGGGCGGGAGATGTCTCACGTCAGACAGAACGGCCGTGGCCTCATCCCAGCGATCCTGGGATGCCAGCCACCGCGGCGACTCGGGGCAGAAGAGCATGCTGATAAAGAGCAGGGCCGGGCAGATAGACTGGCAGGCCAGCGGGACCATCCAGGATGCTCTTCCCTAGGAGCAGACATAGGTCAGCATGCCATGTGAACAGCAGGTGTGTATGGGGCTTACTGGGAGATGTAACAGAGAACCATAGTTGATAAAGTAGGCAGTCATGCCGCCCATGACAAGCAGGAGCTGGAAGAAGCCGACCAGAAACCCTCGGATGGCGCGGGGCGAGTTCTCGGACACGTACGTGGGCGCGAGCATGGTGCCAGCGCCGAGCCCAATACCCTCGATAAACCTGACATTTGTTTCAGTCACCGCGTTCCGTTCGCGTATAACATGGTCACGGCGCAAGAGTGCTCACCGTCCAATATAGAATGCCGGCAGATGGCCATATGAGAATGCCTGCAGGATCCCCCCCACAAAACCGGTAATGGCAACGGCGAGAAGTGCAGGCTTCCTCCCCTTTCGATCGGCATAGGGACTGGAGACGAGAGCCCCCAGGATGGCTCCCGCCTGCATCGTGGTGACGAGGTTTCCAGAGAGGTCGGCAGCTGCGTCTTTTGACTTTGTATCAAGGCCAAACTCCCTGTTATCGAACAAGTCGGTCAGTTGCTGGGTTCCTGAGTCGCTGAGTCGCTACTCGCCCAATCGTGCATGGAGACATACCTCTCGAAATCGGGCATGGCTAGGACACCGCCAATGATGCCAGCATCCACCCCGAAGAGCGCCCCAGCAAAGCAAGCCTACAGATTGGCCTCGTCAGATCTGTATCATGTGATGGGTTCTTGGGGATCTGAATGAGCCCTGTAGATTGTACTCACCGAGGCGGCCAGGGCCACAACTCGCCAATTGTAAACCTCGGAAGGATCAACGCGGATGGCATCATTGCGGACAATGCGACGCAGGACGGAGTGAAGCGTCATCTTGTTTGAGGCCGGTGGTCTGACAGGACGTGAGCTGGGGGGACGTCGAATCCCAGACCAAAATTCAGCAGCGGGCGCATGGTCTTATAAGCAGGAGGTGGCACTATACACCCGTGTGACTGCAGCAGCGTTGCATTCAAGACAGCCGAGAAGTTGAAGAGTTCGAGACCAGCCACATAAAAATCCCCGTCATTCATTGGGGTCCAAAAGGTACATTTACAGGCCAGGCTTGGCACAGCTGTTGGGGTCCAAATCTGGGGGTGGCGCTGTTTCGGGGAGTGTCGGTTGCTTGCTGACATTCCCATGATCGTCCTCTGGGGCTGTTCTTGACCCTCAAGTGTGCCCCACGGGGAGTACCGGAGGCAATCACCGCGAGTCTTCGATACACCATCATGTCTCCAAGGCGCCCCAGAGGGTATCAGGGTTCTCCCAGAGGTGTTCGAGCTCTGAGCGGAGTGAGGGGGTCGGCCAGCCACACCTCTCCCGGCATGAGTCGAGCAGATCCAAGACGCAGCCCCTCTGCCGAGAATCCTGCATGAACATGCCCGCTATATTCAACCAGTCAGCAGTCGCCAGTGTGCGGCTGGGCATCTCATGCAGCTCACCGATAAATAGACACTGCGAAGATAGCATGCTGGATGCATCTTCGGTGAGTGTCATGCCAATGCTGCAGACCATTGAAATGCTATCCTGGATTGTCTTCTGGCGCTTCATAAAGCTCTCGAGACGGCCCAGACACGGCTCATGTGCACAGAGGAGGATTCGAGACACATGATGGACCTGCATCGCCAGACCTGTCGCCAAAGTTGGGATCAGAACGCATCAACAAAATCGGAGAAATGGGAGCCTACCAAAGCATTGGGGGTGTATAAGGCGCGGCTGGAAGACCTCGCTCCCACGGCGACTCATGGCTGGCAGCGGCGAGAACTCGACTGTTAGGTGCGATTTCCACTCATCAAGCATCTCTCTCAAGGCCGTTGCCCACCGAAGCCTTCCAGCCAAGTTCCCGTCCGCCTCCTTCGCCTCGTCTGGGTCGAGAGCGCAAAAGTTGATTACCTGCGCCAGGATCCACACGGCGCGCGAGGCAATCTCATGGCTGCTCAGCTCTCGGTACAACTTCTTAGGTGCCCAGGTGCTGTAGATCCTGCGTTTCTCCCTGAAGGCTGCCCAGATGTCCTGTCGCAGCCACGCCCACCACGTAGTGCTCTCGAGACTGGAGGTTTCCACCTCGATTAGCCGCGACCGAAGGATCCAGAACACACCCTGCAGGTGCTGCTGCCAATCCTGGCGTGACCCACGGAGCATCTCGTAGGTCGAGACGATGAGGGTTGTGGCCATGAGTTCGGGGCTGTTCTGATATGTCTGGTACCGCATGGCCTTCTGGACATAGTGCAGCGTCTGGTAGTAGTACTGCAGCGCGCTGTTCTGGTCTGGACGATCCGTGGGGGAGGTATTTGCGTCAAGCGACTGGTGATAGCACGATAGAGCCAGGATGGCATTCAGCAGACCTGCGTTCCGGACGGCGAGGTGTGGTACTCGGGTGGAAAATGTTCGTGCCGGGTCGAAAAGATCAAGCTTTTATTGGGCATGAGCGGCTTTTCTTCGAATGAAACATGGCTAGTAGTTGTATTGACGGGGAAACATACCCATGGGCATATCCGATGCAGGAAGTTTTCAAACAGTATCTGTTCCCGATCAAGCAGCCAGATCTTGTTCGCAGCCTGCCACAGACTCTCCTCTGCGAGAACTGTTGTCGGGTTTATCTGGGTACTTCCTTCGTCGCTCAAGCTCCGCTCTCGTTCTGGCGGCTGGCCGTCAATCATCCTCGTAGCTCGCTGTAATGGGGTCATATCACCCTCGTTTTGACCGTCCGAGGGGTCGAGGAAGCCACCCTCCACCCCAAGAGGCGCATCAGCTGCCTGGAGAGCCTCACGGGAGGCATCGCTGGCCACGAGGCCGAACCATCGCACCGCAGCAACGCCGGCAGACGCAGCGGGATTCGTCGATACCGAGTTCGTCCGAGGTCGTCTTTCGTCTCCCCCAGACCAGTCGTGAGCCACGTAGGGAAGTTGCTGCTGCCTCGGCCCGCCTGTAGTGTCGTTCCAACCTGGACTATCCCCAACGCCCTGTACATTGGCGTGGGGATGAGCGGCAGATGAGGGCGACAGGCCGGGAGCTAAGCATTGTGTCTGTGAAGCGGCAACGGAGCGGACAGCCTGCAGTACATGGTCCTGGGTGTCGATGATCTGACCCAATTGCCGGAGAATCTCTAAGCTGGCGGGATCGAACCTTACCAGGGATTGATGGGTGAGCGGGTCTATGTATCACCATCCGTGGCTGGGGTGAAGCTTACGAAGAATGGTCCTTGTCTGCAGCATCGTACGAGCATGCGATGTTGACAGAGGCGCAAAAGCCACATGTGGGCTGGATGTTATCGCATTTGGTCTTTCTTGCTCGGCAGACATGGCAAGCTCGCAAGCTTCTTTTGCGCGGGTAGCGGGGGTCTGACGTAGGCTGACCTTGTCGAGGGCGCTTCCGTCCACCTGTATCAGGGTCTGCCGGCTGTCCTGGCTCACCGATGCCTGCCTCACGCTGGTCGGACATTTTCTTCGATCACCAAGAGGATAGATGTGGATACAGTAGTTGGTTGCTAGTGTCGCGGAGACTTGGGCGGAATACCCGAGGGCACGTCTCAAGAGGACAATTGGAGGTTGCAAGGAGTAAGGTAAGCTAAACTAGGAGACGATGCAGAAGACTGGGATCGGGGAGTGTCGGCCGAGGGGAACAGCTGACGGGACGAGACACCTGGTCAATGGTCAACTTCTCCGCACTGGGCTGCAAGACAATTAGCAGGGGCCCTATACGAGGAGTACGAGCACGTACATGGATGAAATACGCCTCAAATCCTCCATCCTGTATCCTTAACAGTGGGGTGGTAAGTCGGGGGCCGAAACTGAATCCCAGCCTGCCAAGACCATACCCCAACATGATGGCCGACCTGTTGACTCTGGCACAGCCATATTCGGAGGATCGCCCCATGTTCCCAGAACACATGTGACCTCTGCAGATGTGACCCCCTCACGGGTCTGTATGCACTCTGGAAATCGCTTGGGGCGCACAGAATACCTGGGAATACGCCACACGGGGACTGTCGGGACCAAATTCAAGCATCGTTCTCCCCGCTTGAGTCTACCTTGATGTGTAAATGGATCTCTCATTGACTTGGACCCGAATCATCCGGGAAGGCGAAACACACGACTATAACTTTACCTGATGTCTCGTTTCTGAACACAGGCGAAGGATGCGCTGTGTATCCCTTTCTTATAAGTCATCGATTTCACTTCCTTCCCCCCAGGCTACCCGTCAGTGTCAAACAGTATGGGAGACTTGAACCCTGAAACCCAAACCCCAGTGGTTGTCGGCGATGTCAAAGCCGATGGGATGAGTACTTCCCCTTCGTGGCAGACGGCACATATCAAATCCAGACCAAAGTCGTTTTCAACCGACCTCCTTGTCGCTGGCGGCGGCCTCGGCGGAGTCGCAGCTGCCCTGGGAGCCCTACGAAGAGGCCGCCGCGTCTTTTTGACCGAAGAATTTGAGTGGTTAGGAGGGCAACTGACCAGCCAGGCCGTGCCTCCCGACGAGCATTCCTGGGTCGAGCAGTTCGGCGTCACTCGCTCGTACCGGGCACTCCGTGATGGGATCCGACAGTACTACCGTGATCATTACCCCCTGACAGAGGAAGCCAGGCGCAGACCACAGTTCAATCCAGGGGCCGGACATGTCAGCAAACTATGCCACGAGCCCCGTGTTGCCGTGGCCGTCATCGACTCCATGCTCATGCCGTACATTGGGAGCGGGCAGCTCATCGTCAAGAAGCACACCAAGCCTGTTTCTTGTCAGATGGACGAGCACCAGGCCATTCGCGAAGTGACCTTCCGCCGTCTCGACTTTAAAGATACCTTTACCGTCCGCGCCAGCTATGTTGTCGATGCCACGGAGCTCGGTGAACTGCTACCGCTGACCGGCACCGCCTACGTGACGGGCTTCGAGTCCCGGAGAGATACCGGAGAGCCCAGCGCGCCCGAGGAGGCGCAACCGCAGAATTCACAGGCCGTATCCATCTGCTTTGCTGTGGATCACATCGATGGGGAAGATAACACCATTCCCAAGCCCGCCGAGTACGACCACTGGCGCCAGTGCCACCCCGAGTTTTGGGGTGCTCCGCTGCTTGGTCTCAAAGCGCCCCATCCGCGAACCCTCGAGATCGTCGAGCGCGAATTCACACCAAATCCCAACGATGATCCAGCCCTGGTCTTCGCAGATCAGCGCAGGTCGGGCGGAGACATGAACCTATGGACCTTCCGCCGCATTGCGGCCCGTGATAACTTCAGGAAGGGAGCCTACCAGTCAGACATATGCCTCGTCAACTGGCCTATGATTGACTACTTTGAGAAGCCCATCATCGATGTGTCCGAGGACGAGCTACAGACCCGCCTCAGCGCCGCCGCCTCGCTCTCCTATAGCATGCTCTACTATCTGCAGACGGAATGCCCGCGTGCAGATGGGAACGGGAAAGGCTACCCGGGCTTGCGCCTTCGGGGAGACGTGACGGGGACCGAACACGGCTTGGCTATGGCGCCATACGTCCGAGAGTCTCGCCGAATCAAGGCCGTCACCACCGTTGTAGAGCAGGACCTTTCGCTCCAGGTCCGGGGAGAGAAGGGCGCGGTACATTATCCCGACAGTGTAGGCGTTGGCATGTATCGCATCGACCTACACCCGTCGACGGGCGGCGACAACTACATCGATGTGGCGTGCTGCCCGTTTGAGATTCCGCTAGGGGCCTTGATTCCGCTCGAGCGCCCCAATCTCCTCGCGGGATGCAAAAACATCGGAACCACACACATCACCAACGGTTGCTACCGGCTCCACCCCGTTGAGTGGAATATCGGGGAGGCGGCAGGCTTGCTGGCAGCTCATTGCTTGGATAGGGGGCTCTCTCCGCACCAGGTACAGGCAGACAAGGACTCCTTTGAAGAGTTCCACAAGATGCTTCTTCAGGAGGGCCTCGAAACTGCATGGCCTGATGTTGCCGGGTACTAGGCCAGCTACTACATTTATAGTATTCATACTTAACACTTCTGCCACTTTCGTCAGTAATCACAGATGAGTCCACTTACAATTCAGAAACAGAGGATACTGGGGGAAACAAATCAAATGACATTTACGTACATGGGGATGAAGGCTGGGTCGCTAGCGACTAAGGCTGCCTGTCACGTTAGTCTTCTTCGCCATCAGAGTCTATACTTTGATTCCACTCCTCCAACTGGCTCTTCCTGTCCTCCTCCTCCCTCTCGCGGAGTCTCTTGAGAGCTGCGGAATTGCCCGAGTCCGTCATGCCGGTCTGCTTGTTCTGGCAGGTGGCCTTGCAGCCCCAGCAGAGTCCAATATCCTCCCGGAGGAGCTCAATCTTGAAGTCCTTGCACGGCTCAGAATAGCAAATAGAGAGCTGCTGCTGGTTCTGTGTCAGGTTTTCACAGGGGGATTCGGTGGAGTTACAGTTAGACATGATGTGGCCTTGCTCGGTGGCCATAACGGTGGGGGAGGGCCCGTAGGGGCAGCACATGGTGTACTTCACTGGGCACTGCACGTTCTTGCAGTTACAGACGTAGTACCTGTGCTCCTTGATGCACATCTTGATAACTGTGGGGGTTAGTATGGATTTGGAGTTAATGTCAAGTCGAATCGGTTGCTTTGCTCTGCATGCAGACTTATGAAAAGGGGATTGCAAAATTGCCTTATTTCGCTGCATTTATAGATCGCAGCCATACCGTTCATCCAAATCCATGAGGCGTCCTCTGAAGAGTGAGGCTGTGAGCAGTTCGTTCCCTGGGCTGAATTCTGGAACAAACGCAACCCAGCCAAGAACATGCGGATAATCTTCAACTTGCAAGCCGACTAGCTCTACATTGTTCATCGAAATAGGCAATGCGATGCTGCAACAAAGGACTTCCGTTGGGCCGGAAGTGGTAGAGAAATCTGGGCGCGTTGTCGGAAATGTCGAAAACCTGAAGTGGTGTGCGAAGTGAACAAAAAAACTTGTTTGATGCCTGTGCCTTGTACCTGCCCTCGAGTGTCGTATGAGGTTCGTTTGTGGCTTGCACCTGCCAACGGTTTTGTGGTTGGGCTTGATCGGGAAGGAACGGTGTGCAACGTTTTTGAAAGCAAGCTACTACCAGTACCTAGCACCTTAGGTAGGTACCTTATGAAGTAGACCTAGTGGAACTTCACTAGAACAACATCTTGACAACCTTCAACCTTCAACCGTTTACTAATTCCTTGTCCCTGGCGTCAAACTCTGAGCCAAAATGCACTAGGGGCCAGTGAATGTCATAGTGACATCAAGATAACGGTAATAACGGCAGCTATCGAGATCGGTCCGGGCCGCAAGACTGTTCGAACCTTCAGGTCCCCCTTCATCATTTCTCTGTTCGGCCTCCTAGGAAATATTACTATTAGTCGGATCATCGGATGACGGAACGGAAGATGCCCGAGGCGGGAACAGGCCAGGATCCGAACTAGCCTGGCAACGACTCTTGGCCATGCCAGAGAGCAAGGCTGCAGAAGAGAAATAGGACTCGTAGGAGTGAACGATATTCGATCCAGGGAGGAAGACTTGTGGGAACATTCCCGTTCCGACGCTTTGGCGTCGCCTGACTCGGCTGCCACCACTGGCGATTGCCTTATTCAACATGGGCCTATGGGGCCATGGGTGTTTAGGGATGTTTGGCGCAGAAAATTCTGAGACGCGGCGACCGGCACAGCGCCACTTAGGCCCTTGGCTTAAACGGCTGAACGGCACGGCACCCAGAAGCACGTTGTGCATCCCCCAGCTCTTACAGGCTCCTATCCCACCTCCCGTGGGCGGATCTCTGAGACAATGTCTTGAACCCGCTTCACGCTTAAATCTGCTTCGGTCTTCATCTCTTGCATCGCCGGTCTGCATGCCAAGTGGTGGCCATCCATCCCGCTGACCTCCCCGCATCGCTTGTCCCAAACTTCATGCCTGACCTGATGCTGCCTGGCCTCAGCAGCTGATACCTCTCCTCCTGGGGATTTCAAGTCCGCGACCGGGCTGGGCGTGTGGGACAGGTCTGCTCTCTCGAGCTGATCTCCCAAAATCGCCATGAAGTTTGCCAAGGAGCTGGAGCGAGATGCTGTTCCAGGTACGTATAATCAATAGCTTGGTACCCGATGCCTCAACGCCAACTAACTCTTGTATGTCCAGAATGGCGGATCAAGTACCTGAATTACAAGGCGGGAAAGAAGTACATTAAGGGTGTCGCCAGAGCCATCCACCGTTCGAACGGAACGCCGCGAAACATAGAGCAGACGCCCTCGTTCTACGCAGCTCAATCCCAGCGCCCGACCCCTAACGGCCACGGCCCCGGACCCCGAGAAGATAACGATGAGAGCGATGGTGATTCCTTCATCGGGCGGACGACCCCCGACGAAACGCTGCCCGAGCATGCCACACCGCGATCGAAGCCCGCACCTGTACGACGCTGCCAAGAAGATGAGGCATTGACCGATCATGCTGATGGGTTGCAGTATGGGAGCTTTGTGCCCAGCCCTCTGGTTCAAAGCCCTACGCCGCGCGATGAGGCCAACGGAATATTTGCGCTACCCGACCCAGCCATACACGCTCCCACCGGTCCCCACGATACGATCCGGACGACAGATGCAGTGCGGAAAGGCCTGGGGCGCCTGGGACTGATTCGGAGCTCGTCGTTGGGAGCTCTTCATGGAACGGAGGATAAGAAAAAGGGAAATATGGATGGAAGCCTCCTCTTGAGGCGAGCTGCCCCAGGTCAAATTACCCAGAGCCCGTCGCAGCTCCGCCGGTTGTTCTCCCACGGACCCTTATTGACTTCTAGAGGTCACGTCAAGACGGATCTTGGGCTCGAGCCCTTCGATCTTGTCCGGCAGAGGGAAGCTGAGTTCTACAAATTCATGGACGAAGAGCTCGATAAGGTCGAGTCCTTCTACAGGATGAAAGAGGAGCAGGCTGGCGCGAGGCTCTTGGCGCTTAAGGAGCAGCTTCATGAGATGCGAAATCGCCGCTTACAGGAAATTACAGATTCCTCACGGCCCGAGGAGCAGTCTTCGGATATGTCTCATCGCGGCAGCGATCAGGATCGCCCCGTCAACGGCGGGTGGGTGCGGCCGATCAAGGCCAAGATATTTCCCCTTGGACCCAACTCCAAGGCGCTCCAGTCCATGCCTGGAACGCCCCGCATCGGGATCCCGAGCTCAGGAGATGGAGGGCGAGACTATATCCGACGACCCGAGGATCAGGAGGTGTCGTACCGCACGGCCAAGCGCAAGCTGAAGCTGGCCATTCACGAGTTCTACCGCGGGTTAGAGCTACTTAAGTCATATGCTCTGCTCAACCGAACCGCCTTCCGGAAGCTCAATAAGAAGTTTGACAAGGCTGCCAATGCCCGCCCGCCGTACCGCTACATGAACGAAAAAGTCAACAAGACCTGGTTTGTGAATAGCGACGTGCTCGAGGGCCACATCAAGACTGTGGAAGACCTCTATGCCCGGTACTTTGAGCGCGGTAACCACAAGCTCGCGGCGGGCAAGCTACGAAGCCTAGCTAAGAAGCACGGGGAGCACTCGGGGAGTGCATTCCAGAGCGGTTTCCTCATTGGCACCGGGCTCGTCTTCAGTGTCCAGGGCGCCATCTACGGTGGCCAGCTCCTCTTCCACGAAGACCCCGAGGTCCGCTCCGAAACGAGCTATCTGTTGCAAATTTACGGCGGGTACTTCCTTATGCTGATGCTCTTCGCCCTCTTCTGCATCGACTGCATGATCTGGACCCGTAACAAGATCAATTACCCCTTCATCTTCGAGTTTGACCAGAGACATCACCTCGATTGGCGGACCCTAGCTGAGTTCCCAAGCTTCTTTCTATTGCTGTTTGGCATTACGATCTGGTCCAACTTTAGCCGATACGGCCCCGAAGAGTTGTATCTATACTATCCCGTGCTTCTCATAGGAGTCACGGCCGTGATTATCCTGCTTCCATTTCCCGTTATCGCACATCGAGCCCGCAGGTGGTTTGCATATTCTCATGTACGTTGACCCAGCTTGACCATGAGAAAAAGAAGAAGAATGCTGATGGTCTATTCGTGCAGTGGCGTCTTTTGCTAGCGGGCATCTATCCTGTCGAATTTCGCGACTTCTTTCTGGGCGATATATACTGTTCCCTTACTTATGCAACTGCTGTAAGTCCTTTATCCAGTCCAGTCAGGTTCCACACTAACAATGATAGAATGTCGAGCTCTTCTTCTGTTTATACACCCGCGAGTGGGAGAACCCCTCGCTGTGCAACTCGAGTCATTCGAGGCTCATGGGCTTTTTGGCGGCACTCCCGCCCATCTGGCGGTTTTTACAGTGCATCCGGCGTTACAAGGACACTCGTAACATTTTCCCGCACCTGGTCAACTGTGGGAAGTACACAATGACCATCATGTCGGCCATCACGCTGTCCATGTACCGCATCCATGCCACGAATGGCCACCTGGCGCTGTTCATCACCTTTTCCCTCATAAACAGCGTGTATTGCTGTGAGTTGGGCTCAAATCCGGAACATTCAGGAGCACTTGCTAACTAAGGTTTCTACAGCTATATGGGACCTCTTCATGGATTTCTCCCTGATCCAGGCCGAGTCTAAGCACTTTGCCCTCCGTGATATCCTCGCTCTCAAGGCACGCTGGCCGTACTACTTCATCATGACAGTCGACCCCATCATCCGCTTCGCCTGGATCTTCTACGCCATCTTCACTCACAACCGCCAGCACTCGACGATTGTTGCTTTCCTCGTCGCCTTTATGGAGGTTCTCCGCCGCGGCATGTGGGCCCTCTTCCGAGTCGAGAATGAGCACTGCGCAAACGTCTCCCAGTACAAGGCCTCGCGCGACGTGCCTCTGCCCTACCGTATTGAGCCGCTTCTGGACCGTGCTGACCCCAGCCCGACCTCGGAACAGGCACCACAACCGTCGCCACCACCGCATCAGCCACAGCCGAGCCAAGAGTCGCCGAGGGCGCCGCGGCCCGAGGACATGGAGCAGGGAACCATAACAGGGAGCACCACCGCCATGACCAGCTCGATGGGAACGCTGCGCCAGCGTGCCGATACGCTGCGGCACCGCGCCGACACACTGAGCAGTCGCCGCTTCTCCAAGATCGTTTCCGAAGCACACAGGCAAGACTTTCAGAAGCGGCACAAGACTGCCGCCCAGCAGGCAATCGAGGACGGTGGTGGCGACGAGCCGGATGATGACGATGACGAGGCCGATGAGACCGACTTCGAGGTGAGAGAGGCCAGTGAGCTCAAGGGGAGAGAGGAGAGGTAGATTACTAGATGGCAGGATATATACCCCGATATGATGATGTCCATTGGGAGGAATTTCTAGGAGTATGAGATCATCTTAGAATTGTTTGGTATACTCTAATCATAATGCTGAAATCTGTCGATATCCAAAGCCACAGCCACCGGATCTACTTACGCCAACATGCCCAGAATGTTCTTAGATAAGATCCCCCCCCTCAATCCAAATGCCCAACGCGAACCCATATCTATTCTATGCCCACTCGCCATCAATCTTCTCCCAGTTGTCCAAGAAGCCCCTGAAGAACTTGACACCCAGCCCCGGGTCCAGGGACCCCGTCGTCGCGCGCACAGAGTGCATGCTCAGCTGGGGGATGCCGACGTCGGCGGCGCGGACGCCCATGGCGCTAGACAGCATGGGGCCGACGGTGCCGCCGCTGCGCGAGTCGTTCCTGATCTGGAAGACCTGGGTCTGGGAGCCGGACAGCTCGGCGGCGCGGTGCATGATGGCGGTGGAGACGGCGTCGGTGGTCATGTGGCCGTTGCTGTCGGCGGACAGGACGATGCCGACGTTGAGCTGGGGCACGTGGTCGTCGAGGTAGTTGGCGAGGAAGTTGGGGTTGCCGGCGTGGGTGACGTCAGCCGAGGTGAGGAAGGACTTGGCGTAGGTCTGGCCGACGAGGCCGGGGCCGTAGGAGGACGGGTTGAGGCCCTCGACGATGCGCTCGATGGTGGAGGGGAGGAAGTTTCCGCGGGCGCCCTGGCGCAGGAGCGAGCCAATCTCCTCGTCGTCGAAGAGGGCGACCAGCTTGATGTAGCCGTCGTCGTCCTTGTCCGGGGACGACAGGAGGGCCATGAGCGCGGCCCAGGAGCACAGCTTGTCGTCGATGCGGCCGGCCGTGATGAACTCCCTGTCCAGGCCGAGGGTCTGCGCGGGCTGCGAGTCAAACAGCTCGAGCTCCCAGTTGACAATGGAGTTGTACGACTTGATGCCCAGCTCCTTGGCAATCAGCTTGACGAGCCTCGGGGGCTGGGTGCGGACGAACGACCCGCTGTCTCCGAGCGCCTCGGCAGAGTCATTGGCCCCCTCAAGCCCGATGATGGGGACAGCCTGCGTCTCCGCATTGTTCTTGCCCATTATGCCAACGCCAAAGTGAGGCGCCAGCGTGGGGACCTTGGCAATGGGCCAGCCCAGCCGGACGAGCTTGGTGGTGGTCTTGTTCGTCTCCTCATCCCTGACAACGACCCTGCCGCCGATGGAAAGGTCGCGATCCCACCAGGTCTCGTTGAGGGCGCCGGCGTATGGCGCGACACCGAGCTGGACGTAGCCGGCCTTGTTGGGCTTCTTGCTCACGGGCTTGAGCTTGGCGGTGAGGGCGTCGATGTGGCCGGCAATCATGCCCACGCCGTTGCCGGGCTTGTAGGCCTTGCCGACGGTGAAGGCAATCAGGGAGGAGCCGTTTCGGGTGACGAAGTACTTGCCGCCGGGCTGCAGCTTGTCGATCCACGACTCTCGCGCAGGGAGCTGTGGTGGGGGAGTCAGCAGGAGGGCGCAGAGTCACGGTGGGGGGGAAGAAGCATACCTCGGTGAAGTCCACATGGCTCAGCTTCTTCTTGAAGTGGTCAACGGTGTGGAAGATGGTGGGATTCTCCTCCAGGAAGTCTGTAAAGGGCTTGGTGAAGGCTTCCGGGTTGCACTCGGCGATCTGGCACAGGCGGCAGGGGTGGTCCTCGGTGAGGTGCCAGTTGACCTGGCCGACCTCGCTGGGGGTGAGGCGACTGATGCAGCTGGTGCAGGCGCGGTTGTCACGGGGATTGCGGCCGTCCATGTCGGCGAGGACAAAGTTGCGTGAGCGGCTGTTGGGCTTGGGCGCCTCTGAGGTGGGAGAGGCGGTGGCGGGCATGGGGGTTGCGGGCGGCTGGGCCTGGGGCGTGGTGGCAGCGGTCTGCTGCTGTCGGAGAGAGAGCAGCGAGGATTGGGAGCTGAGCATTCCGGGCGAGCGTCTGGTCATGATGGCGGTTATAAGCAGAGAGTCGGATGCAGTGGGAGGTTGGTGGATAAGAGTCAATGGGTTTGGGGGAGGGAGAGGGCGATGGAGAGGGCGAGGATGGCTGAGTCGGGCAGGTGGGAATGGAGGCTAGCGGAGGTCAGCCTTGGGGGTCCTGTGATGACGATAACGGCTGGGTGTCTGAGAGTCTCCAGCGCTGCACTGCACTTGGCTGCACTTGGCTGCACTTGGCTGCACTTGGCTCAGTTGGCTCAGTTGGCCGCACTGCGCTGCAAGGGACCAGGTACCAGGAGGTACGTACTCGTCGTACCCACAGCGTCACCCGACATGGTCATGGTCATGGCCTCGCCCAGGCAACGTGTCCAGCATTGCACCATCGCAGCATTCCAGCATTGCAGCATTCCAGTCTCCGCTTGCAACCTTCCTCGATTTCCCCAGACTCGTCATCCACACAGCTCTACGAGTACAATTACAGTTCAAACGAATCAATCTCCACCGTCCCATTCGTATCGAGAGCCGCCTTGATGGCCTGGCACACCCGGAACGCAGCCAGCCCAGCTTGAGGCGTGCAGCTCGGCTGCTCCTCTCCACGGATGACTCTGCAGAAGTGGTCCAGCTGAAGCTCAAACGGCACGGCTGGTGTCACCTCGGCCGTCTCCCGCTGCATCTCCGAGTTCCACGACTTGGGCCCGCTGTGCGACCAGATGGACATGTCAGGCACGCTCAGCGTCGCATCGCTGCCAAAGACGCGGTAGAAGTCCTGCCCGGACCTGGGGATCAGCGGGTTCTCGCCCGTCCCGGACTCGAAGTTGTGTGGTGAGGCGACGTTGTCTGAGATGAGGAAGCTCCCCACCACGCCCGACTGGAACCTCAGCGTGAGCGCCGCGCCCTCCTCGGCGGCGAAGCCCCTCTCCGACACGGTCTTCTCGGCGTGCACCTTGATGATGGGCCCAAAGAGGTAGTGCAGCAGGTCGACCTCGTGAATCATGTTGATGAGCACGACGCCGCCCGTCTTCCCACGGCGCCACTCGGTCGGGGCCGCAAAGTACTCCAGCGGCTTGTGCAGCGTCCACAGGCCATTGATGGCGACGATCCGCCCCAGACGCCCCGACGACACGATCTTCTTGGCCGCGACCATGTATGGGTTGAACCGGCGGTGGTGGCCCACGAGCGCCCGGACACCAGTGGTCTTGAGGTGGGCGAGCAAGTCCTGGCCACTCTCAAGGTCGGTGCTGAAGGGCTTTTCGATGAGGACGTGGACTCCCGCCGACGAGAGCTCCTTGGCGACGGGGACGTGGGTGTGGTTCGGGGTGCAGATGATGGCGGCGTCCGGTTTCTGGGGCGACTGGATCAGGTCCGCGACGGACTTGAAGTGCGAGACGCCGAGCTTGGCCGCCAGCTCTGCCCCCGATGGCGCTGGGTCGGCAATCGCGACGAGCTCGGCGTCTCTGCTCCCGGCCACGGTCTGCGCATGGCGAGGCCCGATCAGGCCGGCGCCAATGACGGCGATGCGCAGCTTGGGGGTGGCCATCAAATTTACGGTGGAGTCGACGTGGGCTCGACGTGCCTGATCGTAGCGGTCGTAGCTCGGCTTGTGTAAGTGGTGAACTAACCAAAGATATCTCTCAAAAACAAGCAGAGGCTGCCATGACTCTCGACGAGATTTCCCCCACCGGGCCAGATCGGCAGATCCGCCGAGGTGGGGCGCCGTGCTCCGAGATCTGCGGAGAGCACGGCGCCGGGAAAGAGTTTTGCCCCTGGTGAGGGAGCAGGCCTTTGCCGTATGGCTTCATGTCGATGGCGAAGAGAGTGTGGACTGTAGATGACTGTAGACGACTGCAGACGACTCCGATGGCTGCCACAAGGCCAAGGGAGCCAGCGCTTACATGGTGGGAGGGACTGGAGGGGTCTAATGTCGTAGGAGGGCATGCAGTAATACAAGTCGGGGCTGGACAGGGACGGCTACCAACAGGACCACTCCCACCGTCCGAGGACATGCCGAAGACAATACCTGTGTACCCTGTGTACCGCATTGGAGGTATTGGACCTCTTACCTCGACGTACAAGTGATACTCGCCGGCACGCAACGTACGTAATGCACCCCGCTCACTGCACCACCACCATCCGTCGTCCAAATCCCGAACGCCGAGAAATGTCCCAAGCCTCCCAGCGCGCACACCATGTAGACCATGTAGACCATGCAGACCAGACAGACTATGCAGACCATGCAGACCCTCCACCATCAACCTCCCCTTGCCCGATCCTGCCGGCTCTCGTCGAGTTCTGGAAGACGCCCAATAGCACGTCCAGACCACGTCCCCGCCCGATGGAGAGCATGGTGCGACGCTGCCCTTGCCAGATGCCGAGCGCAGTGCGAGCAGCCAGAGCTCCAGCCTCCTCCGTCTCTCCTCCTGTCGTGTGACGGGCCACGGCAACGCAGTATTGAGGGGTCGTCGCACCCTGATGGGCTGATGCGACGAGCAACAACTCCGAGCTGTCTGCGAGCGCCAATGCCCCGGATCATGCGTGCGAGCTTATGTTGCGTGGATGGCTCAGGGGCACCGCGTTGGCTCTGAGCATAAATACCAGGCGCCCGCTGCCCTCCCGAGACGAAGCTTGAAGCTCCCATCCATCTCATTGCTACTCCTCCTCATCATCTCGATACCCTCTTACATCTGAACCTTGCCATCACTTCTCTCTCTTCCACCCCCTCTCCCTTTGCAACAAGCTCCAATCCGTCAAGATGGTGAGTTACCATCCGCCGAGCTACCTTGCTCGGAGCTATTAGAGCTCCTCGCAGCTCCGAGGCCAGCTAGGTAATTAACCAGGGCAACATTATGCTAACAACCATACAGGTCAAAGTCCTCCTTGTTCTGTACGACGGCGGTCAGCACGCCAAAGATGTACGTTCGCCCACCCATCCATTGCCTCTTCGTCATCTTCATCCCGCCCCTCTACCACAACGTCAATAGCATGTCATGTCATGTCATGTCATACGTACCATAAAGTTGATTCGCGGCCCTCGCCCTACTGCGGGGCAAGGACGTGAATTGCCTTTCTGGGACGCTGCACACCATCTCATAGCCCCAAGCCCAATCCCCAATCCCCAATCCCACCAGCCCTGCAGCTCCGTGCCTCGCCCTTGGCCCACGAGTCTATGGCTCCGATCCCCCCCAAAGAAGCGGGGTGACACCACCCCAGAGGCCCAGTTGTCGATCCAGGGAGCACCGGAGATGCGGGGGGGGGCGGAGGGTGACTGGGTGCCGGTGTCCGGGTCCCATTTCCCATCACGTCGACTTACACCATCTTGTCTCACACACGAACCACAGCTGACACCTCCACACAGGTTCCCGAGCTCCTCGGCACGACGGAGAACGAGCTGGGCATCCGCAAATGGCTCGAGGAGCAGGGCCACACCCTCGTCACCACCTCGGACAAGGAGGGCGAGGGCTCCAAGTTTGACCAGGAGCTGGTCGACGCCGAGATCATCATCACCACCCCGTAGGGCTCCCCCAGCTTCCACCCCAGGCCACGGCCGCAACGGCTAACGACATGTGCAGCTTCCACCCCGGCTACCTGACGGCTGAGCGCCTCGCCAAGGCCAAGAACCTCAAGCTGGCCGTGACGGCGGGCATCGGGTCGGACCACGTCGACCTCAACGCGGCCAACACGACCAACGGCGGCATCACCGTGGCCGAGGTGACGGGCAGCAACGTCGTGTCGGTGGCCGAGCACGTCCTCATGACCATCCTGGTGCTGGTGCGCAACTTCGTGCCCGCGCACGAGATGGTCGAGCGCGGCGACTGGGACGTGGCGGCCGCGGCCAAGCAGGAGTACGACCTCGAGGGCAAGGTCGTGGGCACCGTCGCCGTCGGCCGCATCGGCGAGCGCGTGCTGCGCCGCCTCAAGCCCTTCGACTGCAAGGAGCTGCTGTACTACGACTACCAGCCGCTGAGCCCCGAGGTGGAGAAGGAGATTGGCGCGCGCCGCGTCGACACGCTCGAGGAGCTGGTGTCGCAGTGCGACATCGTCACCATCAACTGCCCGCTGCACGAGGAGACCAAGGGCCTGTTCAACAAGGACCTCATCTCCAAGATGAAGAAGGGCTCGTACCTGGTCAACACGGCCCGCGGCGCCATCGTCGTCAAGGAGGACGTCGCCGAGGCCCTCAAGTCGGGCCACCTGGCGGGCTACGGAGGCGACGTCTGGTTCCCCCAGCCCGCGCCCCAGGACCATCCGCTGCGCTACGCCAAGAACCCCTTTGGCGGAGGCAACGCCATGGTCCCCCACATGTCGGGCACGTCGCTCGACGCCCAGAAGCGCTACGCCGACGGCGTCAAGAGCATCCTGACCAGCTACCTGTCCGGCAAGCTCGACTACCGCGCCCAGGACCTGATTGTCCACGCTGGCGACTACGCCACCAGGTCCTACGGCGAGAGGAAGTAGGTACCTAGACAGATACCATTGCATATCACACGCAGGGAGAGAGAGAGAGAGAAGGGGAGCGAGGGTCTGGGTGGACGTGAGGGCAGCGATGGCAGATTGACGACGGATGATGAAGAACCATGTATTCCAACCACTCCCGACTGGGCCGGGATCTTCTAGTTACGTCGCCCATAGTATTTAATACAGGGCTTCCAAACAGTACCCTACGAGTATGCTGTGACCAACGACCCATGCGAATGCAGTTGATATCGGCATCTCGCTTTCCTGGTCAGGGCCCGGGTGTGGTCAGAGAGACCGCCGGACTCTCACATATTTGTCCCAAAACAGTCATGAGAGCCGGACGGGCTGTCGCGCTGTCCTCGACATGCATGACCTCGACACCACCATGCATGAGTGCAGAATATTGTGTTCATTATCCGTACAGTACACTGGATCGGTGGCCCGGCGGGGCTTCTCGCCCCAGCTCTGTTCCCATATGACTCGGGTATAGTACATGCATCCATTCCTCACCCCCAGAAACGCCACCAAGGCCTGTCCGCGCCCCCCTCCCTCTTCACCGGCCGGTCCCTCCCCCGCACCCGCCAGAAGTACACCGGGATGCCCACCAGGATGAAGCCCACCACAATGATGGTCTGCAGCGGCTCTGCAAACACCGCCTTGCTCAGCAGGAACAGGCTGACGCAGCAGAAGATGATGGGCGTTGTGATCCACGTCTTGTAGGGCCTCTCCAGGTTCGGCTCCTTGACCCGAAGGACGATGACCCCCAGCACCGTCAGAAAGTAGAACGTATACCCTGCCACGCCGTAGAAGGTGACGAGCGTGCTAAACTCGCCCACGATACAGTAGGCGGCCGTCAACACGCTGTTGAGGATCAGCGCGTAGATGGGCGTGAAGAACAGCCCCATGTCGTCGTCGCCGAAGCACGACCGCATCTTCTTGGAGAACCAGCTGCGCGTTCGCTGTGTGTTCAGGCTGTCGTCTTCGCTGCTGACACCGAGCCGCCCAAAGAATTGGGGGATGTAGCTCTCCTTGCCTGCCACGTAGATGAGGCGGCTCGAGGTGAAGACGGACGAGTTGAGAGCGCCGAAGCAGCTTGCGCTCACAACCAGCGCAAAGACAAGCGCGCCGACGGGGCCGAACACCACCGAGCCAAATGCGACAGCCACGGTGTTGGTGCTGTTGATCTTGTCGAGCGGCAACACCAGGAAATAGGCAACGTTGCCAAAGAAGTATGAGACAATGACCATGGGCATGGCCGTGTTGATCACCCGCGGTAGATCCCGAGTGGGATTGCGGAACTCTCCCACCACGTAGTTTGTCTACCACGGTCAGTAAGCCTCGCCAGGGATGATGAGACAGAAGTACTCACATTGTCCCATCCATCATACGCCCACAGTCCACCATAAAGAGCGACGGCCCAGGCTGATAGATCCGACGACGTATTATCAAACCACCCACTCTTCCACTCATCATTCGCCTTGCCCTTGTACGAGAGCCCCGTGACGGCAACCACAACCCCAATGATCGTGACGCTCAGCAGTGCCACGAACTTCAAAAACATGAGCATGTCGTTGAGTCGGGTGCCCACTCGGGTCGACACGCAGTTGAGGAACGTCACGATCGCCAGACCCACGAGCGCAACGCCCTTGTTGATCCACGGGTTGATGTGCTCCGCCTCGGCGCCGATGAATGCCCGGACCAGGTACTCCCCCATGATGATGGAGATGATGGCCGCGCTCCCCGGCTTGAGCACCAGCACGGCCACCCACGTGAACAGGAAGCCCGCCAGCTCGCCAAACGTCTTGGCGAGGTACACCTGCGACCCGCCGTTGAGCGGTATCGCGCCTCCCAGCTCAGCGTACGACGACGCGCCCGTCCACACGAGCACGCCCGCCACGACCCAGACCACGAGCGCCGCGCCGGGCGAGCCCACCTGAGACCCGACCTGGCTGGGCGACGAGAAGATGCCCGAGCCGATGATGAGCCCGACAATCAGTGACAGCCCGTTCAGGTACGTCAGCGTCTTGTGCCTCTCCAGCGACCCTCCGCCGACGCCCCCCGCGGGGCGCGCCGCCGACGTGGGCGCCCCAATAGGCGCATAGCCGCCCGCGCCGGCCGTCGAGCTGAGGGGGAACATGTTGGCGGCGAAGTCAAAGGCCGACGAGACCGAGTACGAGCGGTCCGCGCGACCCCTTCTGGCCGAGTTGCCGTCGTCGAGCGGGTCCTCCTCGATCAGGGACAGGCGGCGCGAGGAGCTGATGCTGGGCCGTGACGACACCTCGGTGGCCGCGTCATCGTCGTTCATCTGGCTGGAGCTGGCCAGGGACGCGAGCTCGAGCGAGTCCCGCGCCTGCAGCGACGCCCGCGCCATCGCGAACTGAGCTCGCCCTGGTGCTGCTGTGGGTTGGGGGGGGGGAGAGGAGCGGGGCTCAAGCTCCGGATTGTGGTGATCCGGCTAGGGATTTTCCTCCGTTTGTTGTGTATCAGCACTAGCGGCCCATTACGACGGGGTAATACAGTCGGCTTCGCGGCTCGGGCAGAGGGATGGTCGAGGACGGGGAGCTTCGGGTGGAGCCGACGAGGAGTCGAGAGGTAATGTCTTGTCTATGCGCTGCCCGGGGCAGGTTTTCAGAGGCGCTGATGGTCTATGCAACGTATGTATTCATGCAAGTCGTGTGCTTCTAAATCGTATGCCGAGGAGGGAAAAGGGGATTCCGGGGGATCATGGCAGATTTGCCCTGTTGACGTCTGTCGAAATGAATGGGGAACCCCTGTCATGACTGGGTCTCGACCAGCTCAGCTCAGCTTGCTCATCAAGTGGCTTATGTAAGACGATCTCTGATCTCTGTCCCTGGCCTTTCTGAGACGCCAGCTAGCGGCCCCGCCAGTAATCGGCACGGAACCTGACGGGCAACTTTCAACAACCGACGACCCATCATTCCGCCCACACGATGCCCTCGGATGACTACGCAGTCGCCGGCGGTGGCGCCCTGAAACTCAAGGGTGCAAAGGTGGACAAGAAGAAAAAGAAGAAGAAGAGCAAGAGCAGCCTAGAGAAGAATCTCGCCGCAGGGGACGACGAAGGCGCTCTCGTCAAGAAGGACAGTCCAGCCGCCGACAGCAAAGAGAAGGAGCAGCATAAGGAAGAGGAGGAGGAGGAGGACAATGATGCGCCCCAGGTGCGCAAGACAGAGTCCGAGCTGCGTTATGAGGAGTACAAGAAGAGGCGGGTGAGTAACCTTTCCATTCGGTGGCGAGGGACCCTCCAAACTGACGAATATTGGTTATCGCAGCTATTAAAGATGGCCGAATCGTCGGTCTCGCGGCCCGAACTGCTCAAGACGCACAAGGAACGAGTTGAGGAGCTGAATACGTACCTCTCGAAACTGAGCGAGCACCACGACATGCCCAAGATTGGACCCGGGTAGAGACGGCCAGCGTTGTTCGGATGTGTACCAATATGGAAAGAAGGCTGGTGCGAAATGGAGTTATTGGCGTTTGAATACCCTCATTCTACGAATATATCAAGAAGATTACGATGTTTTCCGGTACGATGGTGGGCTGTTGGGCGGGGAGGTTGCTTCGCCCAGCCGCTCTGGTTTGGGTAGCATGGCATTAATATGACTGAACTCGTATGGGTCGCATATCAAGTTCCCTGCCCAGACTCCTACTCGTACTGCTAGTCCGCAGCACTTGAATTGGATGCTACCCAGATTATAACCTCACCCCCGTCCCCCCGTGTCCCAGAATACGAACCGCAGGATTACGAGAGCCGTAAAGGCCACAATTTAACAAATTGGTTTATTCGATTTGTGCGCCGTCTGATGCCTGAGCCCGTTCCTTGTATCCTCCTATATATCCAATGTTTTCATTACCCT
The DNA here is from genome assembly GCA_016490725.1 of Amphichorda felina. NCBI lineage: Eukaryota > Fungi > Ascomycota > Sordariomycetes > Hypocreales > Bionectriaceae > Amphichorda > Amphichorda felina. The sequence continues at coordinate 20,825 of JAEMHR010000030.1, read as the reverse complement.
TGTCCTCGAGGGTGTTATAGTGCCGTGTCTAATAGTATTTATTTCCCTTCCAAGACAAATTGAAAACGTAAAAATTTCGTCAAACCATTATGCGGCCGTAAGCAAAAAAAATAAAACTCAAAGCCCCGAGTGCAGCTAGTAGTAGGCACTATGCGTATTCTTTGGCGCCAAATTTGGCGAGTGCTTAGACCACCAAGATGCCGCCCGCCAGCAGGGCGAGGGCAATCGACAACAAGCTGTTCCGAGTTAGGGAAGATCCAGCGTCCTGCAGGCCAGGGTCGTCATTGGCGTTTTCCTGGGGCTTGGAGGTGGGCTCGACCTCGACGTAGGAGGTGGAGGTGATTGTCTTCTTGGCGCCGCCGGGCAGCGTAGTGGTGATTGTCTCCTCGATGGCAGACGACGACACGGGCTCGGTGCTGGTCGGCTCGGTGCTTGTCGGCTCAGCGGCGGATGACTCCTCTGTGGATGAAGGTTCTGTGAGTTTGTTAGCAACGGTCACACGAACACAGTCGACGTCAAGTGAATTAGATGTGCCAACAGCCTGGCGTACACCTAAGCAAGATGGTTCTCGCAGCGAAACAAGCAATTGAGGCAATACCAAGGATCATGGATATCCGCGAAAATCGACTTGACACTAGCGAACATACCAACACTGCTCGATGTTGTTTCCGGCACCGAAGTTTGGGGGATGGAGGTGGAAACAGCTGTCTCGGTGGAGGAAGCAGGAGCTGTGTCCGGTAGAGACCTACTGGAGCTTGAACCGAACAATGTGGATGTGGATTCCTGGGTAGTGGGGAAGGGAGGAGAAGATGGGGAAGTGGAGGACGGGTCCTCTGAAGCGGACGTACCAGTCGTCATCGGACTTGGGACCGTCGAGGTGGCTGTCGGGATGTCCTCAGTGGTAGTGACGGGAGGAGGAGGGCTGGATGTGGTGGGATCCTCGGAGGTCGAGGGGTCGGTGGTTGGTTCTAGCACTTCCGACGTAGCAGTTGTCTCAGCTGCACAAGTTAGCGTGGTGCCATGATGCGGAAATTAAAAAAAAAAAAAGGAAGGGTGATGGACTAACCGGTTGTCGTGATAATGGCAGAAGTTGGGTCCGTCGCAGAGGGGAACGTCGTCGTCGGGAGTTTAGAGCCTTCACCAGGCGTTGAGATGGGCGAGGGATCAGCATCTCCGGCCTGGCGGCCCTTCAGCTGTGCCAGGTTTGCCGATTTCTCAATCTTGGGCTTCTCGAGTTCCTCGATCAATATCCTGTCACTGGATGCCGGATGTGCAAGAGAAGGGCTCTTGTTCCAGTGGGACGAGCACGGTGCAGCCAGCACGACAGCTGCGAGCGAGGTGAGGAAAATGGCAGCGAGTAGGACTGAGGCCCAGAGGACATTGGAACGTCGACGTCCTGGATGAGACTTCTCGGTGTACTGGGGGTCTCTATCCGTATGCAAATACAGCAAGGCCTTCTCATCTGCCGGACCATTTGCGAGACCAGCCTCGAGCTGGTCGTGGTGACGGTTGGGGTTGGGAGACTCCATGGCGATAAACGATGTAGGTTCTGGGCACAGGGGCCCTTTGGTGTTTGAACGGCGATGGGAGTATTTGAGTTGGCTATCCGCATAGGCGGCAAAGCAAGATAACAAAGTGAGAGGAAAGGAGGTTGGGGGGGTGTCGTGAGCTAGTAGAAGTCTTGCATGACAGGCGGCGTGGACTGGAGCAGCGGGCAGTATTAGGGCCTCTCGAGAATAGCTACGAGTGACGCAGCGGGTGGGACAAAAAGTTTAGGCTCTGCAGGCCGGTCTACTAATAGCATGGCAGAAGCGATGGAACCGGTTTCCGTGAGTGGAGTGGCAAGGCAAATCGTGGATGCAATCGGCAACACGGTGGTGGTGACGGCGGTGGTGAGTGTGGTGACGCGGATACGAGGTGGACGAGGTGGATGAGGCTCCAGTGCGTCAAGACTGTTTTCAGCGTGCCGCAATCCGACTAGGCGGGATGGGCAACTGAAACAGCCCAGGCACCGTGGCTGGAGTGCCGGGAATAATACTCGTAATGGGTACGGAGTATTGTACAAATGCTAGTAGTCGTCGTACGAGTACTCCTACTACGGGTACGAGTAGGAAAATGGGACTGGATGAGGCTGTGAGGTGGGCGGGAGCTGGAACTTGGACCTTGGGAAAGAAGCTAGCAAGAAGCTCCAAAAGCCCGAGGCGCTGGGCGGTCCGGGAGCGGAAGGCGGCGCAGGGGTCTCACTTGCCAACTGCTTGGCGCGAAGATCGAAGATTGTCGAAGACCGTCGGATTTCACAATTTCACACCTCACTTCGACCCTTTTGCAACGCACGCGTTGGAATTCGTTGGAATCCGCTCGTCCGCTGGCCCCGACCCACTGTGTCGCCCACCGCAGCCCACGACGACTCCACAGCCCAGCTTCGAACGCATGCAGTGCAGCATCATCGAACTTGTAAAGTTGTGCCCCGAAGGGCCTGGACGTCGACGATACGAGAGGCCACCGTCGAGCCATTTCAGCCAACTGCCCAGATCCGCCCACGCGCCTCGACTGGTTGGTCCAGTAGCGCCCGCGCGTCGAGATACAAGACTCGGCGGCTCCCCAGCCTCTTGTTTATTTATTATGCCACGACTACGGAGTACAGCGTACGGAGTACTCTGTGCAGATTACAGATGCTAGTACGAAATAACGCTGCCCTCAAACAGCTTATCAGCTCCGGTGTACGGATAAGCTTGCTTACATTGTAGGCGCGCAGTGTGCAACGAGGCGTATGCAACTATTATGTGTATATTCAGCTATGCATGATGGGGTGTGCCTTCACAATTCACTTCAGTCCTCCACTTAACAAAATCTCCTGCCCCGTCATGTATCCCGTCTTGGCAAACCTGTCTCCATGTCAGCTCCGTTCCTACAAATTACGGTAATATTAATATCGGTGGCCCGGGAGGCTCACATAACCACGACTCCAGCTACTTCCTCCTTGGAACCCAACCGGTGGACTGGTACTCCCGCTGCAATGGCCAAGCCTGGGTCTGTGGTTCGCAGTTGCTCAATGTCGCAGCCTTGCTCCCAGCTCCTACAGGATTGTTCTCGGTCAGCATCGGAACTGGTCGAGGGATTTGCACTTCGGACACTAACGTGGCTTTCGGAGATGGTATCATGCCAGTCGGGACGATCATGGCCGGTTGGACCTATGGACAGGGAAGTGAGCCTTGGCTTCGCACTATGCAAAGCCTCCACCGTCTGGCTTATACTCACCACATTCACTGTCACTCCTTCAGGAGCCAGTACCGTCGCCAGATTCAAGCCCATGGAACTGCGTACGCCCAGTCAGTGCGGCTCAGGCCAGCAGATGTACCGGTATCACCCCCTGCACTTACGTGAGAGCGCCCTTTGAGGCTGCATAGTGGCAGCCATTCAGCCCTCCGCCACGGCTGGATATGCTCCCCATCAAGATGACACGCCCCCACGACTGGGCCCTCATCCCCGCGACGCACGCCTTGGTGACGACGAACTGGCTGCGGGTGTTGACCTCCATCATCTCATCCCAGTCGTCCTCCCCAATGTCGCTAATGTCCCGGATGCGGCGGCCCAGGCCAGCATTGGCAACCAGGATCGAGATGGCCTTGTGCTTGGGGACGACATCACTGTGGCTCAAGACGCTGGGGACCAGAGTCCGCGTAGACTCGCGTGAGGTTAGATCAGCACCAATCGTGACGAAGAGCTGGCTAGGATGCTTCGCCCGGAGATCCTCAGCTAGAGCCTCAGCCTTGTCCTGTGTAACGTGTCAGAGAATCAATACCGAGTCCTCCAGCTCCTAGTTGTCCAGTCACTGACGGACCTTGCTGAATGCGTAGTGGAGCGCAATGTCACAGCCCTCGGCAGCCAATGCTCGGGCAGAGGCCTCGCCAATTCCACCACTGCCGACTTTGTCAGCCCAACTAGCAATCTAATTTAAGCATCTTCCCGCATACCTGGCGCCCGTCACCAGAGCCAGACGGCCCTCGACCCTGTTGTCAGTGGGCTGAAGGTGAACGGTAGGCATCTTGGAAGTTGTGTCCACTCGGCAGTGCTCTTCAGGGGGGTTGGGCGTGAAGAGATACAGTAGACGAGCCAGTCAAATCAGCCAGCAGTTATCTATATCAGCACCTACAGAGGTCGTCGGCACGAAGTCCACAACCACAATGCATGGGTCAAACATGCAGATGATCCCAGCTATGTATGTCAGTACTACTTGACTTCCCCGCACATCGGCCCCTCCATCTGCATGTATACATGTACCCACCAGGTCGGAGTAATCCCCGATGACCGCGACGCCCCCGATCGCCCCGATCATCACGATCACCCGCTCTGTTTTCCATAGCTTGAGACCTGAGAATGTGGGCTAGCAATAGCAGATGGCGGTTTCACAAGTTGCAGGTGTGAGCTGGGTCTGGAGCTTGCATTGAGTTAACTTCAGCTTTATATGGTATACCCCTACCTACACTATCCTGCCTACATTAAACAAGAAAAATCCCCATACCCGACCCTGTCGGACACCCACTCCATCGAATGACTCTCTACCAGGCTATCCTCGCAATAATTCCCTTGGGGAACATCCTCACCAGCAACTTCCGGAGCTCGTCCATGAACAGGATGCCCAGCGCCAGCGGGATGGGGATCAGCCAGAACTCGATGGGGACCGACGCCGTACCAAACAGCCTCTGGATGCCCGGCACCTCGGTGACAAAGACGGCGATGATGAGACTGATGATGGCGCTCAGGATCAGCCAGGGGTTGCGGCGGGGCTTCCGCACGGGGTCGGACTGGACGATGCTGAGCCGGCGGTTGCGCACCGCCAGGATGTTCCCCCACTGGAGGAAGACGAGGCAGACAAAGTAGACGCACTGCCCGACCTCGTTGAAGTGCATCAGCTCGTCCATCGTGTACCCGTGGTAGCCGTCGGCGTAGCCCTCGAAGAGGAAGAAGAGGTCCTTGACGGGGATCCGCGCGTGGCGCCACATGTACAGGAAGAACATGGCGTGCGCCGTGACCGTCTCCATGAAGCCCGTGAAGAGGTACGACTGCGCGTAGATCTTGAGCGTGATGAGGTGGTCGTGCCAGGGGTCGCGGGGCGGCAGCGACAGCAGGTCGAACTCCTGCTTCTCCATGATGAGCGACAGCGACAGGAACAGATCCGTGAAGACGCAGATGATGATCATGAGGAACACGCTGAGGGGGAGCGGCACGCCGAAGAAGACGTTGACCAGCACGGGCCAGATCTCGGACCAGCTGCCAGCGGGGAGGAGGTACGCGATGACGCGCTGCAGGTTCTGGAAGACGAGGCGGCCCAGGCGGATGGCCTCGACGATGGAGTCGAACTTGTCGAGGAGCACCAGATCGGCCGCCTCGATGGCCACGTCGCTGCCCGTCACGACAGCCACGCCCACGTCAGCAGCGCGCAGAGCAGGGGCATCGTTGACACCGTCACCCGTCACGGCCACCGTGTTGCGGCGGTCGCGCAGCTCCGTCACGATGCGCAGCTTCTGCTCCGGCGTCGTCCGCGCAAAGATGATCTCCTCGTACTCGCACACCACGTCCCAGTCCTCCTGCGTCAGGCGCCCGATGGACTGGCCCTCGAGGAGCAGGGAGCGTCCGTTGCCAGAGTAGCGGTCCTCCTTGAGCTTGTCCGGAGACAGCGTCATGCCCCGGCGGATTGTGTCAAAGGTATCTGGCTCTGCCGTCGAGCTGAATATGCCGATGCTGCGTCCGATGGCGGCCGCCGTGAGTCCGTAATCGCCAGTTACCATGAAGAAGCGCACACCAGCACGACGGCAGCTCGCGACTGTTTCGGCGGCTTCGGGACGGGGAGGGTCGATGATACCGAGGATACCCACGACAGTAAGATCCTGCAGTGCCTTGGAGGCCACCTCGTCGCTGAAGGTGTTGGTGCCCGGCAATGCCACAATGTCCACAGTTCTCTCGCAAAGGACGACGACTCGCTCGGCCCTCTTAGACATCCTGTTCTGGATCTCCTGGAACTTCTGGTTGCTGGCAGCGTCGAGTGGCTGGACCGACTTGGTCTTGGCCGACCAGAAGTGCGTGCAGCTGGGGAGGAGAACATCAGGGGCGCCCTTGACCATGATCTGGAACCGCCCGCCCTTCACGGCCAGTTCGTTCTTGCAGTTGATGACAGTAGCCATGTACTTGTTCTTGGAGTTGAACGGGATGGAGTAGACAGCAGGGTTGTCGGCCTTGACCTTGTCGCTGTCCTTGCCTGCGGCGGCGAAGCGGAAGACACCAACGTCGGTGGCATTGCCTTGGATGAGGCGCTCGTTAATGGGGAGGTGAACAGTGGTCGGGTCAAAGTATGCGTCGTTGCAAATGTTGGCAACGTGGTGCAGAGCGGTAACGTTGGGGGCGACCTTGTCCGTACTGTCGAGGGCGCGGTGGAAAGCGTCAGTTGAGGAGAACTCCTCGTCTACAAAGGCCACCGAGTTCACCGTCATCAGGTTCTGCGTCAGGGTACCCGTCTTGTCCGAGCACAAGACGTTGACAGTCCCCAGTGTCTCCACGACTGAGAGTCCCTTGGGCAGGATGTTGACAGCCTTCATGCGCCGGGCGACCATCATCAGCGTCAGCGTGACGGCGACGGGCATGCCCTCGGGGATGAAGGCGACGACACATCCCATGACATTGTTGAGCATCGAGACGACGTTCATGTATCCCTTGTGGTCCTTCTTGAGCCAGCCAATCCACGCGGCGAAGATGAGGAGCGCCAGGAGGATGGTCATGACCACAATGATGCGGACAAATCGCCAGATCTCCTTCTGGATGAGGGTAGGCTTCTCCTTGATGCCGGCCGTGGCCTTGGCCACTCTGCCCATAACAGACTGCGTTCCCGTGAGAATAACCACGCCTACGGCGTTGCCATTGACGACGGTTGTTCCCATGAGGGCAATGTTTCGGCTCTCGAGGAAGTTGGGGTCGGTCGCCTCCAGGGAGCCCTCCACCTCTTCCGACTCTCCCGTGAGAACACCCCTATCGAAGCGCACGTCGTCCGAGGCAGAGAGCAGGCGGAGGTCGGCGGGCACCTTGTTGCCCACCTGCAGATGTACAATGTCGCCGTCGACGAGGTCGGACGCGGGAAGCTTCTTGCGGTCTCCGCCGCGCACGACTATCGTTTCCGAGGGGAGCAGGTCGGTAATGGAGCGCATGGTGCGCCTGGTGGACCAGTCCTGGAAGGCATTGAAGCTGGCCTGGAGGAAGATGACGATGAGGATCAGGACGGCCAGGGCCAGGTTCTGTTTCGAGGGGGGGTCGCTCAGGGGCTTCCAGCAGATAAAGAAGATGATGCTAATTGAAGAACACAGGTGTCAGTCTCGAAAATCTGCCGACTTTGAGATAGGCTGGCGTATATCTTCCTTACCTGCCAATCCAGAGAACGGAGCAGAAGCCTCCAAAAATGTAGCCGAGGAGCTTCATGAAGTAGTTGGTCTTGGGATGGGGCAGGATATTGGGCCCATACTTCTGCCTGCGCAGAGTGGCCTCGTCCTCGTCCAGGCCCTCGCCGGGGGAGACGGACAGCTGGTGGCAGACCTGGGAGCCGCTGAGGGTGTGGAAGCTGAGGTTGGCGAAATACTCGCTGTCGTCGCCCTTGACGGCCTTGAGAGGGGCCTCGGAGGCAGCTCCAGCGGCCTGCGACTCGGAGACCTGGATGGACAGGGTGCGGTATCCTATGGGCAGGCCATAGGTCGCAGAGTTGCGGCTTCCAGGGCGTCTACTCCTGGAGCGAGACGCCGAGCCTCTTGCGCGGGAGGGACCGTCACCATCGCCTTCAGCGGCACGTCCTCGCTGAGAGGCTTGCTCATCGTGGAAGGTGATACGCGGCGTCCGCTCAATGTCAGGCTCTAAGGGAGCGCCCATGGTGGGCATTCAAAGGGGGGGGGAGGTTGTTACCGTGTGGAAATGGGGGCAGTCAGGGAGCAAAAGGGGCCGAGAGGGGGATGTGAGAGAGGCAGATGTGAGCGATGCAACACTTCCCGTCAGTTCTCTGGCTCCCCCTTTTATTCAGACCGGCATCTGACTTCTGGCTTCTGACTTCAGACCCTCTTGAGCGGCCGCACGCGCATCCCGCGCATCCCATGCGTCCCATGCATCCAGCAACGACCACTTACACGAGCGCCCACCAGGCCGGTACTCTGACGCGGCCGTCGCCCCCCACGCCGCAGGCCAGGCTCCCTCCCGAGCTAATGCTATCACAGTATCCCGAGCGATGTGCTACCAAGAAATCACTCATATCACATTTTGGTAGGCAGTCTGGAAGCATCTGCTTGATGCCGTGGCCTGGGTCCTGTGTGTTAACTCTACAGCAACTGGGGCAGCTCATCACTAGCAGGGCCCCACGAAGGAATGAGCCAATTACGTCAACTTTATTCGGAGCTGTTCAAGCTCTGCGCCAATTCCATCATGGTTTCACTGCCGGTCCTCGTGGTCTAGATGGGGGACTATTATTTTGGCTGGTCGAGTTGGCCTTGTGGCGATGCTGGCGTAATGGGGAAGAACTTGGTGGTCTTGCTAGCTTTTCCCGCACAGAGTTCCGCAGCGAAAACTAGTAGTAAACACTACTAGTCGGTATATGGGTATTGTTGATCACTCCCTTGCTACAAGTACGGGGTACAGAGGCAGGATGGATGGGCCAGGGACTCTCCGTCGGGAGCACCGTCTTACTTGGTTTCCCAGTCTGGCACTTCGTAAGCGCTTTCCCAATTAAATGCCCCATGTTTGCTGTGCTTGCTGTGTCTCTTGCGCACATGGCCGAGGTGACTCGGGTGTCGCTCAGGGTCTCAGGCATCTGCGCCTGGGGGTCGGGCTGGAGAGGCTGGAGAGGCTGGAGAGGCTGGAGAGGCCGCCCATGGACGACGGGGGCACTGGGCCATGCTGATTCCTCCTGTGCACCTGGCAATATTTGCTGGTGCTGCAAGTTGCTGGGTTGGAAACGGCCCAACGGGAGTCGGCCGGAGGAGGAGTGGGTCAACTACCGGGACGCAACCCCGGACTGTTAGCCCACCGATAGGGCTGCAACGAGCCCTGATACGTCCTCGCTGCTCTTTGCTTCCCAAAATCGTAATTCCATAACAACCCCCAAGTACAGCCATCTCCCTGCCCCCGTTGCCCCGCCTGCGGCCTCCCACAACCAGCACAGTCCCCGACTCCTGCTGAGTTTTGGAATATGGAGACAACGCCCAACACTCTCCAAAAGATCCTGTGTGACGTCTCAATTTCCCAATAGAGCCTGGCCATCCCATTCCTTTTTTTCCTCTCTTCTAACCAGACCCACGGTCAGCTGCTGCGAAACCCCCAAATCCCTCATACTGCTCACAACCCACAACCCACCCAGCAGATCTGGACCTCGTTCTGCAACTGTTTGCGCGCTTGCCCGTGCCCACAGCGGCTGCATAGGGCGGGTGTTGACACCAACACCTGGTTGCAGCGGGAGGCCTCTACGAACTCGACGAGGGGACGCAGTTCATGTTTCGTGAGGAGTCAGGACACAGGGCACAATGTATGAACGTAGCAGCAGTTGCTCACGGCGAGTCCCACAATATGAACAGTAGACTTGGTCCCTTTGCTTGCTCCTGAAGTCCTCCCTTGTCCCCCTGATACCCCCTGTTGGGCCTGTCTCGCCCCCGAGTCCCTCGCGTTAGCAAACTACCCTCTCCAGCCATCACACTCTGGTGCCAGTCAACATCAGAAAATACCAGAATACCAGCCATGGGAGAAAAGACTGGAGAAAAAGGATCCATCTCGAGCGATGCCAAAGTTGCAGGAATTACGTTTATTCTGGTCCTCGCGGCGCTCCTCAGCATGGCCTTCTGCCTGCTCCATCGCCCACAACTAGTCGCCGCCATCCGAAAACTGCTACGGCCAAACAAACGGCGCAGCTTACGCCCTCCTACGCGCGATCCCGAAACCGGTGTGCCGCACGCTGGATACCATTCTGGCTGCTCCATCTGCCTCGAGGACGTCGCCGACGGCTCCCCGAGTCGCCTGCTCCCGTGCGGACACACATTCCACGCCTCGTGCGTGGACCCTTGGCTGACACTGAAGTCCCCGACCTGTCCTCTATGGCAAGTCATCTCTGCTGCGTGAAGAGGCCTTTTGCTGACCGCGTTTGAATCCAAATCAAGTCGTTCGAGGCTGACCTCGGAGCCTGTGATCGCGCTGACGGTTGAGACTCCCGAAACACAACCACAACCACAACCACAACTACAACCAGTCATGCAACCACGGCCAGTCATGCTTCCAGGATACAGCGCAAGGCGGTCCATCTAGCAGTATTACCCGGACGAAAATATTTCATCATAGTACGAACTACCGAATCAGCGAGCGAGTGTCTTTGAGTTATTCGAGGCGAAAGAACGAGGACTCTGTTGACAAAAAAGGCCTGTCTGTTACAAATAGTGGAGGTCGAATGTCCCTAACAAACTACCTACTACTGGAACAGTCGTGATTTTTATTTGACGCATAGCCGAGGAGTAAATCTATATGAGCTGTAATAAATCTGTATCTGGTTTTTGAACACAGTACTGTGCTAGCTGAGTTCAACAAGTTGCTGTCCCCCTGGGATTGTCAACAACACTGAACTTACGACACTGTTAGACTGACACGGACAAACCAGAAGAGATAACTGCGTACAAATCATCACTTACGAGCTTGTGCGAAGAAGCTCGGGGTTATACATCACTTCTACCATGAATGTCTCAGCCAAGAAATATTCGCACGAACCCCTATTAAAGGATGACGTAGGGTAGCAAACCGCCACCCATCATCAGAATACCTACCTGGCGACAGGATCGATGGTCTCTTCACCATCAAAGAGCTGCAACTGCATCCATTGCGTTAAGATTTATTACGCTAAAACAATTATTGAAACAGGTTGAATCGATTACTACTATCTATCATCTCCATGAACTGTTGGGTTGGCCAGACGCAGAGGCTGCTATTGATGCGGAGTACCGCCGCGCAGCTCGAATGATCGAGGTCGGGCGAGAAGGTCGCATTCTACAAATAGGTGATCGGATCTTGCCTCAAAAGGATGTAGATGAGGGCGGTGCTAAGGCGATGAAATGCAGGGGCTAGTGATACAAAGCACGATGGGCGTCGACCTACCTCTGCCGGCCCGCGGTGATCCGTTCCTGGTGCCACCTGGTGGCGTGGCAGCTTCGACGCTTGGCATGGAACCTTGGGAGTTGGCTCTCCCCAAGCTCGTATTGCCGCGCCTCCATGTGACAAGGCCCAGTTCCCAACATTTCCATCCTCCTTCTCCGACATCCAGACTGCCATCCTCTGGAATCCGCACTTGGATGGGTGCGCGCCGACAATCAATCGCCAGACCTTTGCGCCCGCCGAGTCCCCGCTTGCCATCATCGCTCGAAACAAGCTCCTCCCGCATGCTTCGTACCTGGTGCACATGTGCATCCCACCTTGGGCGATCCTCATGAGCTTCCATTGCGCACGGCTTCCGTCGCCATGCCCCAGCATCTCAGCCCCGAGTCGCTGACCCCCCCCGATCCCGACGAACAAGGCACTCTGCGTGCCCTGAACCGATCACCCCATCCCTACCATCACCAGAGACCCGAGCTCCTTTACGCCTCCGACCGTTTCCGCCCCCCCGGCGCTACGACGTTGCGCCCGCGAGTCACGAACAAAGATGCCACCAAAGAATCCTCCCCCGGCAGCGAGAGCGGCACCGAAGCCGACGACGAGCACTTTCTCAAGGGCCTGCCCGCTCCCAGATCGAAACCCCACAAGGGACTGAGGGGCTACAATGAGCACTTGTCGGGAACGTCGACTCCCACGGCATCCGGGCCTGTCTGGGGAGATGGTAGCGACTACGCAAGGAAGGCGAAGGGCCCTAAGCCGAAGAAGTTAGAGAGGCGACAGTCGTTGGAGATCTCGCGACGACACAAAAACCTTGCACAGCGCGCAACCGAAGCCGCCATTGTTGCCGCGCTGGGGCTCATGGTCCGAGCGAACCACCAGGTGGCACCACTGCTGGACTTTTGGGGGAGAGGTGACAACGCCCGAAATCGCCGCCTGATAATTCTTTGATTAACTCGTGCAGATTATCAGTTGCTAGGCCTCCTGTATGGCACGCTCTTGATGCTCTATCCGCTGAGGGTCATGGCGTGGGCCTATCGAACAAGACGGCCTTCCCGAATGATTCCTCTCACGATCCCTTCCCACTTCGACCCGGCCCCGATACTGTATCCCGCCGCCATCACCATATGTGTTTCGCTCCTTGTCGCCACCGACAATCCGGCTGTGGTTCTACCCAACATTATCCTTAGCGTCTGCTCCTGGCCCCAGCAGATTGTCCCCAAGTTCGAGCTGAACGAATCCTACGACTCAATTCACTGGGCACTCTCGTGCCTTCCACTAATATTTAGCTCCTGGCGAATCGTGCCCACAACCACCTCTACCCACATATCCGTGTCGGACGAGGACATGACGCTTCTGTACCCGCTACACTGGACCCTCTGCCTGGTGCTCCACCATCTCACGACGACAAGCCTGCTGACATCTGAGCTTCAACTTTTCTCCATCGCACTAATAAACGTGCTGATCCTGGCATCTTCCCCCCAGGTTCAGGTTCTTAAGGCCCTACTGTGGGTAGGGGGCGTGGGCATCCTTGTCCTGGGTGGTTCAGCTATTAAATCTGGTATCATCCTGGCTCGTGTGCCAAAATGGCGGTTCCGGCAACTCCCTGGCCATCGGAGGCGGCCACTGTGGAAAGAGCTGTCAAAAATCTTCTCATGGAAAAGGATAAAGGGCGAATTCTTCGGGGCCACGCACGAGGACCTATGGGGTGAGTCGTCCTCATCCGAAGAGGAGCTGGAAACGATGCAATTCCGAGGCTTGAAAAGGGTCCAAACACTGGGAGTCGGCTTCGACTTTTCGGCTGGCGTCGGCAACGGCCCATCAGTTGCTACATCAGATGCTCGGGACTTTCAGCCGACGGGTATCGCTCGCAGCCATACCCTGTCGTATGTGGACGGCCATCCTCAGATGAACCGCTCGCACACGCCGTCTGGAAGACGAAAGCGCGGTATATCCGTATCCCTGCGGCCCTTTCTTAAACTGTCATATACGCAAGCCGTCATTAGAAAATGGCTATATGCGTTGTACGTCTACATCGTCATCGTAGCGGTGATACTTGGGGGAATCCGAACCCACATGCAAATCGCTGCTTTCAATGGCAAGGACCCCATAGGCTGGGCGCTGGGTTACTTGTTTGGAGACCTCCCCTGGTTTAGGTTCCAAGTCGTCAACGCCAACCTGGAAAGATGGATATGCCTCCCCGCAAGGTCAGATGACTATGAAGGAAAGCAGTGCCACCTGGGCTGGACCCAGCACCTCCGCCACGACGACTTTGGCGAAGCAAATACTCGACTCATGATCGCCGGGTACTGGCTCATGGTCATTTTCTTTGGGCTGATTACCGTTTTCCGCCTCTCAGACATCTACGAGGTCGATACACGCCGGAAAGTGTTTCACTTTATGATGGTAGGGATGCTTCTCCCTGCTACCTACGTCGACCCGACCTTTGCCGCATTGGCTCTGTCCATCGTCCTGGGAATCTTTCTGATCCTCGATCTGCTGAGAGCCAGCCAGCTCCCACCACTGTCCAAACCAATCGCCTACTTCTTGGCGCCTTACGTTGACGGTCGAGATTTCCGCGGACCCGTCGTCATCTCGCACATCTTCCTGCTCATCGGGTGCGCGATCCCCCTATGGCTGGCTCTCGCGGCCCTTCCGCGGACGGGAACCGGCTACACTGCCGGCTGGGAGATCCCCACACGGGAGGTTAGCATGGTCTCGGGAGTCATATGCGTTGGGCTCGGAGACGCAGCTGCTTCGCTCATCGGCCGGCGCTACGGCCATCACAAGTGGCCATGGGGCGGCGGCAAGAGCCTGGAGGGCAGCGTGGCGTTTGCGGTGGCTGTGTTTGGAGGCCTGGCTGCGGCGAGCATATGGCTCCGGGTCGGTGGGTGGCCGCTGGCCAGCGAGCCGGCTGGGTTGCTTATCAGGGCTCGCAATGCCAGCGTGTGTGCCTCGATGGCGAGTCTGACAGAGGCGGTCCTGACTGGTGGCAACGACAACGTGATTGTCCCGGTGGTTCTCTGGACGTGCGTCAAGAGCCTGGCCATATAATGATTATAATGAAAGCATTGTTGTGGCGTTTGGGTTGAGATATAGATTCGAGCGATGGGATACCAGGCGGCCATAGAGGCCTGGCCTTTAATGTAAGACAAAAATACACGAGTTGCTACCATTGATGTAATGTTCTAGTATATGCCTCCCCCGTTCGGTATGCCGTCGTAAATCATGACACTGGACTCCGTGCCTAATGCTATATAGTGTTCGCTTGTCTGCTAACTCACCCCATGAGATCCTCCAAAATCGCCTCCAGCTCCTCTTTTCTAAACGGTACGCTGAGCAACTCAGTCCCCAGCGCATCTTTTCGACTTGTGATGATCTGATGATCGTGGAATCTGCGAAAACGAATGTGAGCACAATCCTCCTATCAGTCTGAGTCGTGAGTTGAAGGGGAACCCACTCTTTGAGCAGCGTCCGGAAGGCCATCTCGGAGCTGCAGATGAACTCCTCCACCGCCTTGTTGTATACCATCCTGTACTCGACACCCACATCCTCCCCGTCGCCGGCGCCGCCCTCCTCCTCCATCGCCACGAGGACCTCTCCCACGAGCAGCTGGAACAGGTTCCGCGCGTTCTCGGGCAGACTGCGCAGCACGAAGGCGACGCCCTCGCGGCCGTTGACGCGGCGCGCCTTGCGGCCCAGCAGCTCGTGCACGTCGTCGACGACGTCGAGCTCCACGGCGTAGGGCGCGAACGTGGTGGCGTCATGGAAGGCGAAGGAGAAGGCGGAGCGCAGGCCAATGTCCCACAGCAGCGAGAAGTCGGGCGTGTCGGCGGAGCAGGCGAGGTGGACGCGCGGGTGCGCCGCGAGCTGCGCGAGGGTGGCCTGGTTGGCGGGCTTGCGGAGCGGTGCGGCGTCGATGGAGTTGACGACGAGCGTGAGGAGGGTGTCGGGGGAGGAGGAGAGGTGGGCGAGGATGGGCTGCGCCATGGAGGATGGGGGCCCGGCGGGGATGCGCTGGTCGAGGGCCAGGCCGACGGTGGTGAGGATCTCGCGCATGGTTGTTGTAGGGGCGTAGCCGTTGATGACGACAATCTTGTGCTGCTTGTTTCTAGGGCCATTGTGGTGTAGGTGCCGCGCGAACCTCTGGAGGAGTGATCGTTTCGAGCCAAACCCATACAAGCATATGCTGAACCCCTGAGAGAGCTCGAAGGTCCACTGCGGAAACGACTCGGCGTGTAGGGACTCGAGGTATTCAATGTCCCCGTTGTGGCGGTCCTCCAGATCGCGGACGATATTGAAGTATTCTTCGTGAGAGAGGAGGTTCAGCGAGGCAAGAGTATTATTCGAGGTCTTGGGTCGTCCGGGCTTGTTCTGAGCAAAGTACATCTCATGCGGCGGGAGATCTCTCGGAGGGGTTGGCGATTTGGCTCGTTTCCTTCGTCCCCTCTTGGGAGTCTTCGAGGGTGTATCCGCCCCCGTGTCGGTCCTGTTGCCCTCGCCACCTGGATCCGTCGTGGCACCATCTCTTTCTTCGTCCATATCGTCCTCGCCCTCACTGGACTCGTAGATCTCCCGGGCAAGGCCATCCGCGTCCTGCTCGTCCTCGCTCCCCTCGTCCCCGACGACGTGCTCGATCAATGCCCTTGCACTCTTCCTCCTCGCGGACCGATCCGCGCCCGCTTGCCTACGCGGGGTGGCATCGTCCAGGGCTTCAGTTTTCGAGGGTGTGCTCAACACTGCCTGGCGCTGGGCCTTTGGCGTGGGCGTGTTTCCATTCGTCTTGACCTTGGGAGGCCGGCCACGTTTGCGAGGAGTCGCCTTTGGCGGCTCTGCTGGCTGCTCCTGTGTTTCTATGGCGCTGCTATCATGGGCGACCCCATTCCCATTCGTCATCGGCACATCTTCAGACACGGGCTCCTCTGTAGCAGCGTCGGCCGCCTCCTCAGCTGTGGAATCTCTTCGCCTTTTGGACGGTGTCGTCTCGGTCTCGACGTCTTGGAGTGAGCGCTTGCGAAGGGATCGTGGCTGGTCTGGATCAGGGTGCGGCTCCGCGACAACCTTCTTTCTCGGCATGGTAACCGTCCAGCGTTTGCTCTGGGAGACTTGGTTTGGCGAGGATTGGCGGTCGATTCAGGGTAGCGAGATGTCGAGAAATCTGGATCTGGACGCGCCTCGACGCGCCAGAGGCCGTTGGGATAAATTGGCTGTGGCGTCTGTGGCGCCAGCTCCTAAGCTCCCCCTGCAATTGCCCCTTTGGGGTTTGTGGCAAGCATTGATGTCTGGCCAGCAAAGCGCAGTCTCCCGGTCCAACAAGTTTGCAATTGGGAATTCTATCTCCTTACAGGGTGATTTGGAGGCGTGAAGAATGTTTGTGATTAGCCATGTTTGGGTTTGTGCAATGCCATCAAACAGCGTGCCAAACAGGCAGCTTACAGAGTCAATCATGGTGCGAGTAGAGGCGTGGTGTCGACAATACCAGGCAAGCCACAGTTTTTACCCGCGTCCCACGCAAACGCGCAGCATTTGAAAGCTCCAACTCTCTCATGATCAACTGTATAAATCCCACCAACGCCCACCTCTTTCCAATCCTATCCTTTCCAACTCACAGGCTCCGGCTGGCCTCGCCAAGATGTTCAATCTGAACCTCTCAGCCTCATTCAATGTCCTCAGGATACTCTTCAAGCCAGGCATCTGTCTGCCTCACCACACCGTCCCAACCTTCGGCGACCTCCCCATTCCCCTTGACAAAGTGCTGCAGCGTGATGGCCGCTCCGCCCAGATCAAAGCCGTCGTACTTGATAAGGATGACTGCTTTGCCTATCCCGATACCCATGAGGTCTACCCGGACTACAAGGTTTGGATCATCTCCCTCGCGTCGTGCCCGCCCAGCAGCATCCGCTTACCCATCCCCAGGCGCACTTTGAGGCCTTGAAGAAGGCCTACCCTGGTCGTCGACTGCTCATTGTCTCCAACACGGCCGGTGCCAGCAGCTGGGACCCCAAGCTGAAGCAGGCTGCCGAGGTCGAGGACGCGACAGGACTTGTCGTGCTACCCCACTCGGTCAAGAAGCCTGGGTGCGGCTCTGAGATCATGGAGTATTTCAAGAAGCACCCCGAGACGGGCGTCACCCACCCGTCGCAGGTCGCTGTT
The DNA here is from genome assembly GCA_016490725.1 of Amphichorda felina. Lineage (NCBI taxonomy): Eukaryota > Fungi > Ascomycota > Sordariomycetes > Hypocreales > Bionectriaceae > Amphichorda > Amphichorda felina. Next base: position 3,530 of record JAEMHR010000030.1, on the reverse strand, counting down.
GTCGGCGACCGCCTGACCACTGACATGATGCTGGCCAACATGATGGGTGGATGGGGCTTCTGGGTCAAGGACGGAGTCATTCCCTTGCAAAAGAAGAGCATCGTATGTAGCCTTGAAGTCCCTGCTCACCGTAACCCCTTTCTTGCCGCTAATCACATCTGTAGTTCTCGCGGATGGAACGACGCCTTTCTGCATTCTTGCTGGCCAGGGGCTATGAGCCTCCTGAGCCTCGCAGCCCATTTGAAGAGTGACGGGACTATCAGCCCTGCCTCTCAGAGGCTGTTAAGTGAGGTCCGTTGAGAGAAGGAGAGCAGACAATGGGACAGTTTCCGTTGTTGTGAGCGCAGGGGGGCGAGGACCATGCTGCCCGAAACCACTATAACACGCCCGGTGGCCGTCAACTCAATTTCGTTTCGAAACCACGCCAGAGCGCGCAACATGGAAGGCGCCTCATAATAGAAACCGGACTTCGGTCGAGTCAGCAGGGCCCTGGGGCTCTCTATGGAGCAGACCGCGGACCTCTAGCTGCTGTATGTCTTCATCGCTCAGCTCGCAGATACCTGGCCGCTATGCCAACCTGCGGGTGATGGGACGAGAGTTGCTACACCGTATCTGTGATCGGATCCTCGAAGCATTGGGGAGGGCCATGACTCAGTGACGCGTATGGGGTATCTGAAAACCATCTCATCCCATTCCGACTAGACATCGCATCGCAGACCGCTTCCTCTCGGCTACGGAATAAAACCTCATGATGCAAGGTTCATAAGTGAATCACGAGGGCGAGTCCTGCGGTTCCCCATAGGCACCAGATATATAAACTATACGATTTCTCTCCATTGCCCGACAAGATACAACCATTTTCCAGCCAGAGCCATCTTCTTCCACGTTTGACAACATACCACGCACGGAATCGACAACTGCGCCCTCTCTTGTGCGGACAAAAACGGAAGCATGGGAGGCAAGACGTGGCAAATGGAGGAGGAGGAATTCTTTTGGCGGGTGGTTGTGCCCCACTCACCCGAGGCCGCAGATGCATCCCGGAGGCGATACTCCTGGAAGCAATGTGCGGAGTTGATGCAACAGAAGCTGGGCCATCGTGGCCTTCGAACCTACAGCAAGCAGTTGCTCTGTGAGTATTGTGAAGCCGTCATTGATGTTCCTCACTGACCCATCCTAGATGAGCACTTCTACCAAAACTGCAAGAGCGAGAGGCCATCGCCACGCGCCAAAGGATTCGTTCGGGAATATCTTGCTCACCGTGGTATGCCTCTTCCTTTCTGTCTCTGCCTCCTTTGGAGTCTTTGTTTGCTAACCGTAATCTAGGGCCGTACCCAATCCGGCGTGTTAGACCATCCTCTGGCCAATCTCGAATCCAGTCCGTGACAGCAACTCGTCCTACAGGCCCCACGACTTCGACCAGCACCAAGTACCTCGAGGAAGGGAGCCATTCCAGAGAATCGCAGGGACACCAGTGTTCGGTTATCAGAGTAGACTCTCCCAGCAAGGATAACCCGTCGTCAGCCCATGTCCCACTGCCGGCTAGTGCACCGGTCACGATGACTGGGAAGGATGGGCGCTGAGCCAACTAGTGGTTTTTGATGTCCTCCTTTTGCTAGGTAGATTGTTAGGGAATCTATCCTACTCGACTCGACTTAGCAATTGTCACCAACTCAGATTCCTGGGCCCGGCCTTTTTTTTTTTCTTCTTCACATATCTTACGACCCATGGACCACTTACGCCTCAGTCTCGCCCTGTGCGGCCAAACCTCTTCGCGTCGCAACATCCCTGGCCAAGGGCTAACCCTGCATCGAAATGGATGAGACTTGGGCCCCTCTCTGCCCATCCTCCGCGAGCAAACTTCTCGTGCGCCTTTATGGGGCTCGCTCCCTGGACCTAGACGTCCTCATGTCCTCTTTATCGAACACCAAGCTTTTGGGGACTACCTTTCCCACATCCCAAATACTGCCTTTGGCGTCCCGAATCTTCTCGATCTAGTCCGGCCAATGGATACAATTGCGGCCAATTGCCTGTGTAATGGGCTAGATGGCTTTATGGGCCTAGCAAAGGCGCCCACTCAGTAGTTTCGCCCTGGGTAGGCTGACCAAGACTTGATATCCTCGAGGGACAGTTACTAGTCGTATATATGGCTACCAAATTAGTGGCCGAAGCACGGTGGCCTACGATGGATATCAATTTCTGGCTTAGATGCCTCATAAAACCGCCTGGTTGGCATAGAAGGAACCGAGGAGATCGCAGAGGATGAAAGGAGGGGGGCAAAGTTTTATTCGACTAGGCTACTCCTCCTGAGATTAAGCCGGGATGGCTTTATGCCATATTTCCCACTCAATACACATCTGACAATATGTCCTCATTGGCCTAGTTCACACGAAGTGAAAATAGTAAATCTAGGAATTGCCATAGCTACCTAGGCTGTAGTCCACTTTGTGTAAATCCCCTCGTCATACAGGGCCCAACATGATTAATGTAGTGGTTGAGAACTTGAGGCCTAGTGTTGATTGCTGTTGCTTGTAAAAAGACGCATGTACAACGTAGAGGAGGGGATTCCACAATGAGATCCAGAAGGATAGTCAAGGGAATGACAATCACATGGCGAGGGTTTTCGAGTGTGATGGGGTCGCCAACATGAAGCCAACAAGAGGGAGCCATCCCATTTGCTTCCCAACAAGCCAGTTAGTTACATTAGCATGCAGTTATAAATTACGCTTCTCGTGATCGAACGGCTTGTTGATGTGTCAGTAGTGCTCAAAACCATTATCTATCCCCAAAACCACAACCACACGAACACCAGTCACTCAACGTGGCGTTCAGTGGGAATGAATCACACTATTTGAGCTCTACACCATGTACACAGCACCCCATCCAGCTACATAGAGACACAAATTCGCTAGTAAAAATGTACTGGCACTTACCAAGTGCATGACACGTCGGCGAGTCTTTGGCTTTCGGGGGGGCGCGGGGCGGGCGCCAAGCCGGACGCTACGAACCCCGAATGTGGGGCCGGTGGCGCTGCTCCCCGACACAACCAAGGCGGTCAGCGGCGGCAGAAATATTTTCCCGCTCCCCGACGCGCCCCGATAAACCTGCCGCCGCGATAAACCTCGCCGCCTCTATCCGTACTTCGTCACACTAGACTCACCACTCGACACATCCGCCAACCCCCTCGATTGCCCTCCTCCTCCGCCTCTCCCCGCGAAATCACAACCGCAATGAGCTTCCCATCGATGCCCATAGGCGGCGGTGCCGCCCCCGGTGCGCCCCCGCTCGCTGGAAGTTCCCAGGACCCCGGTGTCAAAGCTGTGAGTGCTCTTCCCGCTGGCGCACAACGAATGCGTCGGCCATGGTGGCGGGACGGTCATCGCTGACAGAGATGTTTCTGCAGGTCCAAGCTGCGATGGAGTCGTGCCTGGGCAAGTCCGTCATGTCCGGTGTCATGGGCTTCGGCATGGGCGGTCTCTTCGGCATGTTCATGGCCTCGGTACGTCGCCCCCCCCCCCCCCCCCCCCTCCCCC